>JAQFXW010003425.1:0-11921 GCA_034693945.1 Dendrobaena attemsi
ATTTTAATTGAAATTAGGGTTAGGGTTACAGAATGAATTAGGGTTAGGGTTATGTCTAAGGGGGGCCCGGGCCCCCGCCCTCCCCCTGGATCCGCCACTGGTCGGGTCAACCACAGAGAAGGCACAGCTTTTCATGGTGACAGTTCGGGCACATGGGACAGAGAGTAACCCCCTCTGCCTAGCGCAGGGAGCGACGACCTCCTACTCCACCACAGGTCGACAGATGTCGAAGCAGGTACATCGGAGAAAGACGTAATTGGCATCTCCAAACCAGGGAGGCAATTCTAAATTCTTAGGTTATCATCATTCATGTGAAAATGAAGCATACAGGACCATTACACACGCCTAGCATCATATAGGGACAGTGTAGGATTATAAAATAGACCGTCTAGGCACCGGCCTATATGGGCCCACGCCTTTAGAGGCCCGGCGACAATGAATCTCAAATTATTCAATTGATTATCCGGAAAGAAAGTTATAATCAAAGCTGAATAATATATTTAGGGCTTAACACTTTTTAATATGTTCGTTATGCTTAATTTGAAAAATAGTCTTTATGGTTGTTAATGGTTTTCAATGGTGGCATCTGGCCGCAAATTGTGAGACACACACGCCTACACACGCACACATACCTACACACACCTACACACACACCTACACACACCTACACACACACACACACACCTACACACACACACACACACACACCTATACATCTACAAACACACAAACACACACACACATGACACCAGCGTATGCCATGACCTCCTGTCGTGTTTCCTCGCTAGCTCCCTCTCAAAGGTTGGGATTGGATCCAACATCCACCAGAACGTCACGTTGCTCTACCGAATAAAGTAGCACGGCATATGATACAGCCTTGTAATGTGTTTTATATCCTATTTCTTATGCGATTTTACGTCCACTTATTTGGTGTCTGGCGGCGATACTGTATAATAGCTCACGTCGTGCTAATCAAGGCACCCTGCAAAACGAGAACACATCAAATGAACGTCAACTAAATTCTAATACAGGGACGCAGCTATAAAGGCTGCTGGTAGCGCTGGGCCTCTGCCATCTGGAAGCAACAGGAGACCCGCACAATTTTCCAAATCCCAGATGCTTTTATAGAAGTGGGTGGGTGGGGTCAGGCTTGGGGTTATATGAAAAAGTTACCATAATTTACTAAGAAAATGTGTTATGAATGATTGAATGAACGAATGAATGAACGAATGAATGAGTGAATGAATGAATGATAAAGATTAAAGTGCCATATTTCGTAAGCAGTCGACATTATTTTTATATGAAGTGCCTTGGCTACCAGAACATAATTTTAACCGCTTACAAGCAAGAGAGGTAAATAGATTCAAACTTACTAAAATTTTAAATTAAATTAAAATTCAATTCATAAATTTATAAAGGGCCTCTTTCAGTACAATCTAATCAGAGGCGCTCCCAGCAACCTGTAGGCTATCAATCTGAAACTCTTCAACATTATTTTCAAAATAACTGGGTATAAGTAATTGTAAGCTAACAATTATTAGTCAAATGACGTCACGCAGTTTAGGCCGATTTTCAAACCCCTCCCCTTTCGCCATACGTCGTCACAAACCTTATTTTCAAAAATAACTGGGTATAAGTAATTGTAAGTTAACAATTATCAGTCAAGGGGACTTCCATAAATGACGTCACGCAGTTTAGGCCGCTTTTCAACCCCATCCCCCTTTCGCAACACGTCGTCACAAACCGCCTAACACCCCCTCAAGAAAGACGTCATAGAACTCGGAACAACCTCCCCCCCCCCCAAATTTAGCACTGACCAGCTCCGAGTAAGGCAATGAATATGTGAAGTAAAACTAACCCCTAGGTCACGAACTACAGTAACTGTTGAGAAGGTGTAACTTGGGAATTCAGATTCGTAAGCCTATAAACTGAGAGAAACAGGCCTACCAAAACAAGATAGATTCGATAAGTATATATATAATAGTGCCTAAGTGTTTATTTAATCTAACTGTTAACTATAAATAATTTTTTGAAACTGGAAAGCGAAGTCACTTACTAGACACTTTAGACTCTACTCTAGACCAATGTCTTTCTGCTTTTAACCTTTCTGCTTATTATAACAGTAAGCATACGCTTAATAGTCTACTAATATTAATATGTAGTCTATTAATATTATACTAATATTAATCTGTAGTCTAGCTATCTGTTTGTCTGTAACAACTGGACCTGGTACGCCTATTATTATTATACCCTATTATTGTTATTATCATTATTAGGCCTGCTATTTTTTAAATAAATTATTCGAAGTCAGTTAGTCTACTATTTTCTGGAGCGATTGCGTTTCATCCAACTCTGGCAGAACAAAGATTGCGCGGTAAGCAGTGGCGGTAAAGTGCCAATGGCATATTGACCTGGTGCTGTAGGAAGCCGCTGTAGGCACTCACTGTTGGGTATTGTGAGCCTGCCATCACGGCCACTTTTTACATGTACATTATACAAGTCTTAATGATACAATTGTTACAGACAAACATATAGCTAGACTACAGTACAGTACAGTACTATTAGTACATTGCAACTCATTCCATATCAGAGCCAGGTCGCTATATAGTTTCTCTCGGGTTTTTGGAAATCCGAATCGGAGTCTGTTCGAAGTCTCAGCAAAGTCTAAAGACCAGTGTTATTTATGGGACCCTGCAAGGTTTCGAAATTCGAGTAGCCAGAGGAAGGAAATCGTGCGTTGCCTCTTTTCTGATCAGCTGTATTTCCCCCACCGTTCATTCATTCTTTTCAAGAATTTGCAGAGCGCCCATTCAAGGAACCTATGTCTACTGAGAACCCTTCCACTCCCACCATGACAGTACAAACTTGATCTCAGAAGTTGCTTGCGAGTATGAAACCGTTAGGCTTATAACGTATCGGTTATAGTCTACATGATTGTAGCATCTCATTCCATATCAGAGCCAGAAAGAATCAAAGTGAGACTATAATTATCTGGATTCTTACCATCGTGTCGGGAGGACCGAGTGGTTCCCTACTTCCTGTAGGACTAATGATAGAAAGACCTTCATCACGACCACTTTTTACATTAGATAAGTCTTAAATATTTTTGCAGACGTGTTTAATTATCATGATGGCTTGGTCGCGTTTATCAGGATCGTGATCTTTGCATCATGATCTTGCCAAAATCTCTGTTTGCTCATTTTGCTCATCTTTAACACGATGTCATCTGTATGTTCCTTGACCATCTTGATCACGTCTAGCATGAGTCCTCAATCATCATGAGCTCACCTACGAGACTACATTGATACTCTGTGCATATTGATCTTTGTCAGAACATTTTTATGCTTTCGATTTGGAAAACACAAAGCATGAACCTGACCTTTCGCGACCTACTGCTGCCACATAACTCGGAGGTCGGAGGTCCATCTAAAGCACTGAATCGATGGATTTGTGATGGTAGAAGGAGGAAGAGGAGGAGGAAGAGGAGGGAAGGAGGAGGAGGAGGTTGGAAGTCTCGCTCTTCCTCCGACGGAGAAGCAAAACAGATGAGAGAAGGAGGAAATGTCAGGAGCCACAGAAACCATAAAAATCCTCCTATCGCCCTCGGGTAAATGACGTCTTAGATCACACAATGCAGGCTCCTATGTCTCATTACATGTACCTATGTCTGCCTCCCTGCCTGTTTGTCTTGCCCTCTGCCAGTCTGTTCATCCGGTCTGTCTGTTCAACTGTCTGTCTATATGTCTGGCTATGTGCCTGTTACAGCCTGTATATCTGTCAATCCATGTGTCTGTCTATGTCTGTTTTTGGTTGCATTTCTGTCTGGCTACATTTTTATCTGTCTAATTGTCTGTTTGCATTGTTTATCTGTCCGTCCCTGTGTCTGCCTAACTGTACTTCTGAATGTCTGCCTATCTGTCTGCATGTGGCGTGCAATCGTACACTATAGACTCCGATGTCTCTTATTAAATGCTTTTGTTGCCATTGACAACGTGGATTTGACTGATGTAGCGCCTTAATACGCTTTCTTCGAAGGAAATTCACGCAAGTTCTATGTCTGTCTGTCCGTCTGTTTGACCATCTCTCTATCTCTACTTCTGTCCTTCTGTCAGTCTTATGACTGTAACATAGCTCTCTGTCTGTCTTAGTTTCTGTCTGTCTGTCTGTCTGTCTGTCTGTGTGTCTGTTTGACAGTTAATTCATATCGACTAGCAGCGAGTTCACCACAAATTGACAAATACTTAAGAAGACGTTATTACGTTACATGCATGTAAGACATGTATCATAGAGGACTTCGTAAATCCATAGACACACATAAGTATAGCCTGCAAACAAGTATGTATCCGCTCTTCAGATTAACATTTCGGCGTGACCTTGTGCGAGTTACAAGCTGAGAAAATAAATACATAAATATGCGAACATACAGAGTGGGCCAAAAAGTGAGAACCCTAAAGTTTCTTCCTAATCTTTTGGTCAAAAGTAAAACATTTCAAATAAAATTTTACTAACTGAAAGGCAATTCATATGTACGTAGAATCCCAAATTTAACCAAATGCATAACACAGAACAAAAGTTATTTGGTGCTTCAATAACGTTTAACAGCTATTGCTAATATTTCCAGCAAAAGTAGAATTCCTACGATGAAATTCTATAGGCTTAATTAAAGGTAATTTATATTTATGTATAGCGACCTAAATGTTATCGAAATATTTCAAACGCAGCTAAAACTGCAGTACTTCTTTGTAACGTCTGTTGCGTTACACTTTTTGAATCATCAGAGTACAGTAGGTGAATTCAATAAAAGTGCTGCAACTTTTGTTGACTTTAAAATATTTTGATAAAATTTGGTGGTTATATGCAGATGTGAGTTACCTTAGGCATGTAGAATCTCATCATAAGATGCCTACTTCTGCCAGAAATATTAGCAAGAAACAATACTGTTAAACGTTGTTGAAACATCAATAAACAGTGAGTGACATCACCAATAGTCGAATATCTTTTGTTCTGTGTGAAATATTTTCGTGAAATTTACCAGTTTTACGTACATATGAATTGGCTTTCAGTTTGTAAAATTCTTTTTGAAAATTCTTACTGTTGACCGAAATATCAAGAAAGAAGGGTTCTCACTTTTTCCCCACCCTGTATATAACTAATTGCAACCGAAATGTGAATCTGAGGCGCGGATATTCAAATGATGATGATGGTGGTGACATATACATCTATACACAACTACACATATACGTACATACGTAAATATATCTACACAATACCCGTACATACATACATGTACATACAAACATGCATACCTACATGTCATACATACATTGTACCTACAGTGGGGTAATCTTCAATTGTTAGCTTACATAATAAATTACGAGACGGTATAAACGACAAAGCGAATACTTACTAAAGCCCAACGTATAAGACAGATAAGTAGATAGATATGCAGACGAGCGAAACAGACAGACGAGACAGACGGGGAAACGCACGGACTGAACAGAGTGAGATGAGCAGACGGATGGACAGCAGTGCATATTCTAACTGTTTAACTGGTGGGACATTATTGTCCCACCAGTTCTCGGATTTGTCCCACCACCTTTGATGATTTGTCAGACTAGTTTTAGTGAAATTTGATCCAGGCATAGGTCCTCCTACTGCTGTGACTAATGTTAGTTGGGCCTACTACTCAGTTTGCACAATTGAAACCTTATAGGCCTAAATACATAAATTTTACGAAATGTCAGAAAATCGAATAGATGAATACTATAAGTATAGGAATAAGCTTAGTTTTTAACAGTTTTAAACTAATGGTCCTATAATTGACATATTATGTACATTGCACAGGTCTACCAATATCGCTAGAACTATTAGGCATAGGCTTCATTCTACTCTATAGGTTATTCCAAAACTTTACGATCCAGAAGGAAAGATGTTATACAGAAGCTTGTAGTAACTGTCCTGCAGCAAATGTTGTGTGATTCCATGGTTGATGAAGGTGACTTAGAGGGTATTTGTCTCAAATAGGGTTTTCTTGTTTGTCAAGATTTCATGTCGATGGCAAGATGCTGATTGATTCTCAATAAATACATTTGAATTGAATTGAATAGTAATAGATTGACTGCCATGACCTCAGTGGCTCTACATTCCATGCCAATATAACAAGTGATCTCGCAATACAATGATTTGATGATGAGAAAGATCGAACCATTCACAGCCAATGTTAATCCTTTTGACCCCACGTTGGATAAATATATAGCTTAGGTAGTTAAGTACATGTGCAATATAGGCCTACTACTGGAAACCTCTGCGATCGCTTTGAACTCCAGTTATAGTCTGAGTGTCAAAATCAGCATTGACAAATTGCAAGTAAATCAGAGCCCAGAATGTGCTCTGTTTGGCATCAAATTATCAAAATTTCGTTGGCTCTTCGTGCTCCGCCCCAGACCCCGCTGGGGACCTTACGACGCTCCCCCAGACCCCCTAGTCTTGCAAACATTGTCCCACCAGTCAAAATTTGCTAAAATATGCACGGACTGGCAGATACACCGTTAAAAAGACAGACGTAGACAGATTGAGAGACGGTCAAAGAGAGAGACAACTAGAGAGACAGAGAGAGAGGAGAGGATGTCCTGGCATTGGACGCGACGTTTCTTTGGAGAAGGAGGAGAAGCAGGGAGGCTGAGGAGGAGGAGCAGAGAGGAGGAGGAATGCATCGGATGCAGTCAATGGTCGCCGTAAGGATGGATGGATGGAAGGCTGATGCGGCGGATACAGAGCCAGGTGGATGATGATGACGATGGAGGTCATCGTGTCAGAAGGATGATCAGATGGAGTTCATCATCGAAACACTCGGATTTATGGATGGATGGATGGATTTATGGATGGATGGATGGATGAATGAAGAAAAGACACAGATGAGCGACGACCGATCGCACATCGAACGAAGGATTGAATGTAAGTATACGATCGAAAACATAATCGAATATAGAATCAAATATGAACGACCATCAATGTATTTTATATGATCGAATATGGATTCGAATATAAGTATGATCGAATTCAGACATGATTGAATGCTATATGTAGGTCTATTCATATTACATTCAATTATATTCACTGAAGTCTACTACAACACAGAGGCTGTCCCGACTACAGCGCGAAGGTGTGTCGGAGTTTACACGCCGACGCAAGGGCGTAACTTTGTCTCAAAAAGTGGTGGTGACTTTCTATACTCCTTCTTCAAATCTTCCATTCGCTTCTTCTATCCGCGCCGTCCTCTGTTTCTTTCCTTTCAACTAGGCCTAATAATTAATAGACGGTTAGTAGGCTTTGACCACTTTTCTTCATCTAGGCTAATTAATTCTCCTCCTATTCCTGTTTTCGAAATTCATTCTTGGTGTTACCTGTGATCCACATCTTTTCTTCTCAAACCACATGAGCTTAATAGGCATAGGATATAACATAATATTTCTCGCGCATCTGTTTCATACATATGTCTACTAGTGATCTTCCCCGCATCCGACTCATGCTCGACTGCCTTCACCGTTACTACCTCCATTGTTCACTCATAACTTAACTAATGCGATTCTGTCTTCCTCAACATTGAATCTAGTAGAGGTCTGCTCTATTCCAGCTAGGGTACGGAAACCACTGCAAATGAAACTTGCTTCTGCCTTTTTGGCTACAGAGCTCCAGTTTAGCACAATAGAAACAAATTAAGAACACCGTCAATTTCCGGTTCTCGGTGCAGGCTGTGCAGCGAAGGGAACGATTCGTAGGCCTACCATTTCTGTTGAAAATGCAATGTTTTATTCTTCATCTTTTCTTCATGGAATATGATGAAGGTGCTGCATGGTTTGGTTCAGAGACGCTAACATTAGACCTACTCGCTTGACCCCATCCCATCCAGGCCTAATTTTTTCATAACTTCGGCATTTGCTAAAGAAGCTCATGAATCTGCTCAGAAGGCGCCACCAGCTGCATGTTATTGCAGTCCTCAGTTTCACTCTCAGGCTCCTGCTCCATTTCACACTCATCCTAAGCAAGATTAAGTTATGTACTTAAAAAATAGTAACTTTCGTGCAAAGGAATACAATTTCATAATAAAACTACAAATCGCGCAAATTTATTCACATCTTGTTGTAATGTTATCGTAATCTCTTAATATCAAAGGTAGGCCTAGACCTATAGGCCCACTGGATATCCAAGATGATGGATTCTTCGATGGATAGGCTACTATCGATCACGAGGCATTCTGGCCTATATGGTAACGCCACGTCCAAATAGTCATTATCAACGCAAAATTACCATAGCCTTCACTAATACGGTAGGCCTATTACAGACATAGGCTACCATCTAAATACGGCATACACAACTCTAATCTTTCGCGGTTTCTGCACAATGACTCGAGGACCATGATTGTTAAGATAGACTAATTTCATTATGACGTTAATTAATTAAGTAAGTTAGTATGTCGCCTTTAATTCTCAGTTGCTGGCTGCATTCTGAGTTATGCAGGAATTTGTTGTCTAAGCCCTAGACGACAAATGATTCATGCCAAAACGCATCGCCAAAAAGTGGTGGTGACTTTGTGGTGACTGACACCACCACTTTCAAAAGTGGTGGTGACTTGACACCACCGTCACCATACAAAGTTACGCCTATGCCTATAGATAATTATGAGGCCTAGGCTTATTACACAGTAAGGAAATATAGGCCTAATTATGTTCCAGCGGTCAAGGTGTTAAGGTAAATTGGAATAGTCTGCTATTTACCAAAAGTTAAATATAATCCATATAGCCTATATGCCTAAGCAATTTATAGCTTACACAATTAATATTTAATTATATTCGTTCAAAAGTAATAGGCGAGGCTATTGAAGAGTCAAAATGTATTATATAGACCTATATTGATACGATATTATGGAATATTTATTAATTCCAAAAGAACATTGACTAGCTCGGGAGGAATTTCAAGTAGGCCTACTCTCGCGACAAAAGGAATATTCATTCGTTCCAATTAACTAGAATTTACAATTCGTTTCAAAAGAATATTAAATCACTCTAGAACATAAATCTGTTTCAATAGAATATTGATTCGTTCAAAAGTAATTTTATCGTTTCGACGACGATGTCATGTCCAACTATAATAATTCGACCTGGTTAGACATCCAACACGATCATGAAATAAATTGCCCAAAAGGCTGTAATTATATTCGGTGACTCAAACGTTCAAAACATGATGTAGGCCTAGGCCTAGATAGAGTGATAGACCGCCTACTTGGCGTTTAAATAAAGATTTTGAGAATCTTATTGCCGTACAAAAGTAGACTTATCTGTGTAAATAGTCTAATAGTAATAGGCCTATTTCTACTATTAGAACTTTATTTTCCCAGAAGTCTAGTATAGGCTACAATCGCTACATATTGAAATTTCAAAAATTACATGTAACATTTTTTTAAAACGACTTTATCCCTCTATCATAAATAGTGTCTGCTTCAGCATTCAAATGATTCTAAACCACTAGACGCCCTATTCAGGAAGCTTTCTACTATATTTACAAGCCTATGCTGCATCTATTTGATTAGGACTCGATAGGTCCACGAGTTTATTCGCGAGGTAGAGCTACACTCTTCAACTTATCCTAGGGAAACCGTCCGCAGCATTTAAACAAACCTCGAAATCGACTCTACGGCCTATACCCAGTGGCGCAAGCTTCTGAAATGTCGCCCCGGATAGAGGGTCTAAAATGATGCCCCCTATAGCAACTTAATTTTTGATATTCTATTTCCGTATGATGTTACAATCTGTGTGGTTATTGTGGCGAAAAAGTGGTCTGGTAGTTCTTACTTTTCGCCTATCCTAACTAATTAGAATACTCATAATACTCAATGCCAGTTATAAGTTTTAAAACCAAGGATAACTCAAAACTTAGGCTATCTCAAAACTAGACTTTCTGGGGGCGCGAGTGGATCACGCGAGGTTCGCTCTTCGTTCTGACAGAGTTCCTGAGGTAGATTGATATGCTGAAGACAACAAGAACGGAAGATACATGGTGGTACAATTAAGATAAACTAGCCAGCTAACGAAATTATAATTGAATGATGACTCGAAACGATTAATTATTCAACAGTGAACAGGCAAGAACAAAAAATAATTATTTACTACTGCAAGAGAAGAACAAAAAAGGCCCTAAGTTACATGAAAATAAACGCATTTCAACAAGTTGGGTACTAAGTCAGAGCTGGACAGACTCCAAAATGCGAGAAAAGGGCGAGTGATTAACGGGAAGGGAGGCCAAGTCAACTAGGAAGCAACATTACTATGAAGATAAATAATGCATAAAGTTATTCAGATCAAAATGCAACTTAAGAACTCAGTATACTAGGATTAATTGTGGAGGATTAGTATACTAGGATTAATTTGTATTTAACCCTTCGCCAGAAGGGTAAGATGCGTTCTTTCTACTTTGGCATTAAAGGAGCTGGCTGCATCTCTAAGCAGGTTCTGAAGAGTAATTTGTAGATAATTATTCACTAGGCCTACATGTACATGTATGTTGCGTTCTTTAGAGCAGCAGCCAATTCAGCAGATGCACCAAACGTGACCCCACGGCGGCCGTTGAATGGGGGTGGGGGGGTATGCCATGGAGCAACGGTGTCAGTCACGGTGACGTCCCACACAAGGGTTAGTGCTTCCACTTTCCAGATGACTGGATCGTGATGAGCATTCCTGTTGAAGTTTCTCTAAGAAGAGTTTTACAAACTGAAGCTTACATTTACAAATCAAAATCACAATTCTTGTCTCTGTAGTAATTTGTTGTTCTAAATACTAGCGCATATTGTGTTAAGTTGTTGAATACTCATTCACCTTGATAAAGCCATCGACGTACATGTATTTAGCATTGATTAAAATTATTAAGCATTTTCATCAACATACATCGTGGTTCAAAAACATAAGTTAAACATTGTTTGGCAATTTAACATTGCATTAACAAGCCAGTGAGGTATATAGATGTATTTTAGACTAAGTATACATGTATGTAGAGGAGAGACAGCTGGTTCTACGACCACCTGGTCACGTGAATGGTCACGTGGGTGGTCGTAGAACCAGCTGTCCCCTGGAATGGGTCAGAACCAGCTGTCTTTTGGAGAGGATGGCCTAGCCCTAAGCCAGAACTCCAACCCTCTCCCTTCCTTCCTATCTCAAGAAATTCATGGTAACAATTTTAAGGGTGGGTGACGTCTTCAACACATGGGACGTCTTGCCCCCACTGTACCCTATTCAAACAATCGCCCACACAGAGCGACACAGTTATTCACCCAAACAAGCAGATTAACAGACTGCGAAATAAATAGACGCACAGAGGACACTGCGTTGAGCTGCTTGATAGCGGCGCAGGTGGTTGAGGTCAGACACGATTGTCTTTGTAATGATTATGGTAGATAATTATTGATGTAGATGTCCATTACTTTTAGGGCGTCTTAATGGATATCTCTGATGAAAGAGGCGACATTTTCCACTGGACCATTTTGCTTCTGGGGTTCATCTATTATTTCAAAAGATTTAGATCAGAGCAGCTTCAAGTTCAGTCGCTAAATTAATATGGAATTGACAACCAGCAAAGTAAACCCATCGTGTTCAGTTGCGTTTCACCCACCATACCAAGAACCTTTAACCCCCCCCCCCAAAGCATTTGGAAATCCAATGATACCTTTTGCATTAGGCCTAATAAGTTGGGTATCCTATCAAAAAGGCGAATCCGAAAGGGCGACAATCAGAAGGGCGACATCGAAAGTTCTACAAATTGAAAAGGCGACAATTTAGAAAGGCGACAGTTTGAAAGGGCGACAGTTTGAAAAGGCGACAAATCGAAAGGGCGACAACTCGAAAGGGCGACTTTGTGAAAAATCAAAGCTGCCG
>JAQFXW010003426.1:0-11920 GCA_034693945.1 Dendrobaena attemsi
TCGTATACAGTCAGTGCTGAACTCTGCAGCACGTCTCATTTATGGGAGAACACCATCCGATCATATTATGGACCTGCTGTTTCATCGTCTTCAGGGTTGATTATTGCAACAGTATACTCTCCGGCTTACCAACTTGCCAGCTGGATCGTATACAGTCAGTGCTGAACTCTGCAGCACGTCTCATTTATGGGAGAACACCATCCGATCATATTATGGACCTGCATACGACTGCATTTGACTTGTGAACTCGTGTACACCACCCTTTTCTTTGGCCTCGGCTGAGTTACGGCGCTATAAAAGTCGTCTTATTATTATTATTAAATAATTATCCTCATTACATGTTCCCAACTTGTTTTGTGCAGAGATGAAAATGTTACTCAAAGCAGTTCAAGAAACAAGCGAATTTATATTTCTTACTAAAGCAGGAAACACTTACGTAACGAAGGAATAATGCGTAGATTCGAAAGCAGACATGCTATTACTGGCGTCCAGACATTTGCCATAGCTTGCCCTTCCTTGTGGAATGGTCTTCCTCTTGCATTTCAATCTTCTCTGCTCTCTGCATTTCTTCCAACCCCTCTGCTAACCTTGAAATCTTATCTGTTTCCTTGAAGCCTTCGAGCCAGAAGTCCTTCTGAGTAAGTAGACTTACTCTCCAAGACTCACCATATAAAAGTTCTGATACAATACAGTCCACTCATCCAGCTCCCAAAGCCCTACTAGAACTTAACTTAACTTTTAGAATTGGTTATGATCACTATTTTGTTATCATTGAGATGTCATTATTTTTTACTTTTAAAATCCATCTCTGTACTTTCTAGATGCAGATGTTCACTTCCTCTCCCTCAGGCCACATTTATTTGAACCCTTAGGCTCATTGTGTAAGTAAATTACAGATGACACCCAGGCCTATGTTCATGGCAGTGTCACGATAATTCATTCACTGACAAATCGAACACGGACAATTCGTTCACGACAATTCGTTCACTCTTATATCCAGATTCCAATTGTAGTTATATTTTCATCTCTCATCCCACTTCAAGTTTAATTCAGGTTTTTATCACTTGCTTTATCAAATTTCATCAAAATTTGAGTTTAATTTAGATTTTTATCACAGTGAACGAATTGTGGTGAACGATTTGTCATGGAACCGTTCATGGCTCTGCTACCATCGTTGTCCAGAGGATTCTTATCAATGCTACTTCTGTTCTCAACATGTTGATGTCTTTCAATCGCCTTTGATTGAACCGTTCCAAGACCTAAGTTCATCTGGCTTTGTGGCCGAGTACAGCTTGCCGGATTGATCACTCTTTTTTATTTCCGCTTTTTCCGCATATTCCATTTTCAATCAAAAGTTTACCCTGTCGACTCATGTAAATGTTGTTTCCAGCTCTTGCTTTTATGATATTCGCAAACTCTGCACCATTCGCTCGTCTTTCTTCTCCCATGCCTTGCTGACACACTCATGCTCTCATTTGCACTAGAATAGACTTTGGCAATGCCATTATTACTGGTCTGTAAGCGGCTAATCTGTCTAAGCTTCAATAATTTTTTAATGCTGCTGCTGGTCTCATCAGAGGCATTCTTACATTTAGCAGTATCTCGTCCTTTTCTAAAGATACTCTTCACTGGCGTCCGGTCCAACAGTGCATGCACTTCAAGATCCTCTCTGTTATGCGAAACTGTATTGCTGGCTCAGCTTCTTGCTATCTCATGGATCTCTACATCCTGGTCTCTTCTCTGTAGGATCTATTTCTCAAAACCTACTTTTTTCTTATAATGTGATCTGCCACAGCTCAAACCATATATAGCAGTCTTCAGACATGCATATTTCGATATGCAAATCTATCTTTGTTTGCTAATGTTTCCGGCTGACAGGGTTGAGATTGCCTTTGTTGAGTTTCTCTAAAAGATGCTTTTTAAATTGAAGCTTGCAATTACAATAAGTGGTTCCTATTTTATTAACCAAGTACTCCTACATAGTGCCATTTATAGTTTTCCAAGAATAGAAATAATTGCCAACAAAGTTGTGGTACTTCTTTGTGCAGATATAGCTACATGCACACTTTGATGCACAAATCGTGAATCCATCTATTTTCTTTTGTAGATTTGACATTATAATTCAGATACAAAATCTTGGTTTCTTTAAAGTACACTAAATTGCTGGCAATAAAATAATTTCATCTACTGTTTTTATGGGAAAATATCACTTTAGCGACTCCATGATGATAATTGAAAAATAATGTTATCATATAATTATGTCTCACAGCAACTGCTGCTGAGAATTAGTTTAGAATTATGATCTTTTGGTCGCTCTTTGGTAGGCATAATTTGTCTGTACTCTGTAAGCAATGCCCGTGTGTGTGAAGCCAACATAAGTGTATAGATCAAATTGCTATTCATGAAATATCTCCTTTCTAAGCATGTGCGATCACTTTGTTTAGCAGACATCAAATATGCTGAGAAACCAGAGCTGGTCATGGCAATTGGAGTAAACAACACTGCAGCAACTCTACATGATGACATAACTGGCATGGCAGTTTCCTATAATGAAGTCTTCATAGCCTATGGGGAGAATCCAGTTGTCAGCATATATGATAGCTATACGCATAGGTGCAAGACACAATTGATCCTAAAAGACCTTGTCAATGATGTACTCCTTACAAATTGTGTCAGTGTCGATGGAAACGTTTACATTGCAAATGCCGACGAAATTCTGCGAATTGACCAAAATCATGACTTTATGAAATGGTCAACTAAAGAATACTGTTTTTGTCTCTCTGTGTCTGCAGAATCAACAATAGTTGCAACATGTTGTTCAGGTTTTTACAGGGGTGTATTACGAGAGTATTCGCTACAAGGAAATCCACTTAATGAAATTGAACTGTGCTCAGATATAATTGAGCCACTGCATGCAATAAAACTCCGCAGCGGAAACTTCGCTGTCAGTCATGGCCGTAACGTTGACGATGTTGACGGCGAGTGTACTTTTTGGCCAATGTCTACGCTGTCTGTTGTCGACACAGCTGGTGCCATAACAAAATCGTTTCCTCGCTCCAGAAGTTCCAGCATTCAGAACTTAGAATTTCCAATCTATTTGGCTGAGGATGAAGATGGAAACATCTTAGTACTTGACAGCAATAGTAGTCGGGTTCTATTGCTCAGTCCTGAACTGGAGTTCAGGAGAATACTCCTCACAAAGGCGGATGGATTGCGAAGGCCTGTGGCGATGCACTTGGATGAGAAAACCAGTCGTCTTTACATTGCTGACAATGATTGGGGACATTGCAGATGGAATGATAGCAAAGTACTTGTATTCAACATAAAATAATGGGGCTTATTAAAGTACATAAATAAACAGCATCAAATTTTTATTTTTACTTGAATTGAATTGAGTTGAAACTCAAGTGCCACATACAAGTGGAATGTACAGAAGAACTGGATTCCATCTCTGCCGATTACTTCTTCTTGACGTGCAACAGAATTCACTACAGTGTTATAAGCTATCCCATAATTGGAACTGATTCTGTCACATATAATTATATTGAAGTTACATTCTTAATTGTTCATTGTTACTGTTATAATAAGTGTTGTGGATGGCCACATTGTTACATGTAACTGGCTGAATTTGCCATTCTATTAATTATAGTACTTCATTATTTTTGATTGGGTTTAAGGGGTGCTAATAATGAAACATTAGAGCGTTTCTTTGAACAATGGACACTTTTTGGACAGCATTTCGGCATATGTGATTTGGTAAATATTACCATTTTGCAAATCTTGTAAGTTTTATTTTTCTTGATTCATTTTAAGGTTCAGGACGCATTTAGACAGCATCTGAACATTTAGTTTCAATATTTAGCAGAAGTTATTAATAAGAATCTCTTCTTGCGTTCTTCAGTTTCTTTAAATCTACTGTTTCATTTGAATTAAATTGATAGGAGTAAAGATACTGCTAAGATTCAGTCTGGCATTGATGGTGTTTCAAGAAAAACCACAAACCCTAGCACGACAAATGGTTGAAGTTTACCATAAATTACAGGCAAACAATTTGTAATGCAAGTCCTCTGCTATAATTATACTGGGATGATGACAAAGTTCAATCGCCTTAAGTAGAGGAAAATTCTTACATATTGCCTACTTTGACACAGGAACGCAGACAAGGCCAACTCATTGAGTTCATCACAATGTCATATCCATCAAATGTATTTTTGCTATGTGGAACTGGCTTAACTACGTTGTGTGTCACTTAGACTCGTCCAATTGCCCCGAGGGTGGCAGGAATTGATGCTGTGGGCTGTCTGCAGGGCTTAAGTGAGCGCCATCCTAATTTATGTGCTTAATTTGATGAAATTTATTGGATGGAAAACAAACAGCTTTCCAAATGTAATAATAGGTTCTGAGTAGCAGTGGACTTGAACAGCAATGGGCAAGTTGTATGCACACGTGCCTGTCACCGAGCAGAATAATTTAGAGTAGGGTGACCCGGGAAGTAAATCTAGAGTCATGTGATGCACTGGCCCGGTTGTGTTCAGTACCCAAGATTCGTTAACTGCCCGGTTGCTTGGGGGGGGGGGAAATAGAAGATAAGTCCCTCCCCTTGCTCCACGTGGAACATGAGACTAATACTTACGGTACACAGCTGCCCATTCACAGCATTTGGAAAACTGAGTGTCACAAAATAAGTAATTAAAACTCAGAGGGTGCCTAACTTCGCTTATCAAAAACACGAAGCTGACAAAGGCTATTTGCCGTTTCGAAGAACTAATAGTATTTCTACAATGTTGACACTGTGTCAAAAAATAAGCCGTGCAAAAAATCATTCTACATCTGTAACCATGGTACATGTACGAAGATTCCACTTAGGATTAAACTGTACAACAAGTGATTTCTCTAACGAGTCTACCGTTCTATCTCACGTGTCTATTGTCTAAATTCCCATAACCATAAGTAGTAATAAAATGAGAAACTTTGTAGGCAACGTAACAAATACTAATCACACACCGCAGGTACTGCCTTGCTAACGAAATACAACAAACTCAACAGAAAGATTTAATTTATAAGTTGTACTGGATTACAGTTTTCATGACTGGGTTTAAGTCGTAAAGGTTTTCTGCTCTTTTCGCTGTTAATCTGAAATATTTTTCCCACAGATCTCATGCAATCATCGAACCTTCTTTACAATAACCCAATGAATTATTTATGATCAACATCTGTACTGCATTAAATAGATATTATTTGTAACTTAACAATTGTAGTAGCCTAGCAGTAGATATATAATTGATATAATTTTTACAATTAATTTTAATTGATATGTACCGGTAAGCCACTCGAAGGTGGAAATTACAGTATTTCTCAGTATAACAAAGTATGTATAATAATTATATTAATTTCTAATGTAAATAACATTATATGATCCATAATAACTAGAAACTTTATTTAAAAGAGTAAACCAAGCTGCTGCTATCTCTCGTGATTTGAAAAAAGCCCAACATAACATTAGTCAAGAATGACTGTAATTAATAAGGAATTAAACTATTAGGGCATACTTGCCCTACTATCATGAATTACACAATTTGTGTGATGTGTGCTCCAAGTTTTATGATAGAAATCTGAAAGGAATAGCTAATGCTCAGCACTTTCTTTACTATTAATGCCATCATCAAACTGCAAGAGTATCGTTAAAACTATCAAGGTTACAATATATCCAATACCTACAGTTCTACACTCTACATCCCGTTTGCCAAACAAGAGTCACTTTAATTTTGTGATTATGTAAATATAAAAGTTGACAAAAACCCAGTCAGTGAAAACACAACTAATGGTAGACAGAAAAATATCAACTCCCCTATCGTAAAGTACAAATTCAGTAAAACAATATAAACAAATGTCAACAAAATACCAAACTTCTACTAAAAATCAATTTAAATGTTAAATTAGTTTCATTGTATTCCTAGAACAGAAAAGTCTATTGAAAGCCTTAGTTAGTCAATTACTAAGAAACAGATACAAAGTATGACAATTTCACTCGTACACAAAAATGCATACAGTGCTGGTAGTCTAAGTTCAAAAGGTCAGCAAGCCCTAGCTCAACTACATGTACATACTACTGAGATTTTGCTGTCAAATCGTTACTACTCACATTCTGTAGACCTGCTTAAGTAATTCAAACCACTTTGCTTAACATACTTTGTTCCAAACTGAAGCTGCGATAAATTTAGACAAAAATTTTCAAAGTTTAGAGTACACACCACAACTATAAAGGCCATTTTATATAGCAGGGTTTTGGGAGCGCTTAGCATTTATATAAATAAAAAAAAGGCTAAGTGATGCTATTTATTTATCCGTCACAAATCGACAATTTATCCAGTCTCACTTCAAGGACTTCAGCTGCTTTGTGTACGCGTATGCACCTAACTTAATCCTTTGAACCCGATGTCCCGCAATAGCGGTATATTTTCCATACAGTTTTCAAGGTCTCGGGTTCAAAGGGTTAAAACTAGCATTGCTTAACATACCACACAAGAAGCCAAGGGTTGAACATCATATGTGACCCATGTGCAAAAAACCAGTCAGTTAAAAGAAAGCCAGAAAAAATCTTTAAAAGTCAGTTCTTCCAACTGTTAAATTATTAAATTTATGATTTGAAGATATATTTTTGAACAAAAACAAACAAGTTTGACAGAACACTACTTGGTAGGGCATTATTTGGATCGTTGCTATGTAAAATCTATATATAGCAGGTCAACTTCTAGATACAATTTTGCTGGATAATATTTTTTAGCAACAAACAAGTGTCTAGTAATGTTTCCAGTAGTTTAGTCATTGCAGTATTAGCGGCATATTGGCAGAAATCTGATCGATAAACGTCTGCACCAAAATTTTTCGAGTAACTTTTTATCCATAAATTCAGTTAGGATAGTGATTGAATAATTTTGACATCATTGTAAAGGGGACATCTCTCCTTTTAAAGTTATATAAGATGTTATACTTTCAAAGTAAAGAATTTGATATAAGACGAATTTGGTGCATATGGATCACATAATTAACACTGTAAAAACATTCTTAACCCTTTCTATGCATTGCCTGGTTTGCAAGCGATTATCCCTCAAAAACTTCATGTTAAAAAGTCCACATTTTGCAGTAACAAACAGACGACTGATCACTTGTCTCACACAGGTATGGGTCTGGATTTGAAAGTCATCTAATGGAATAAACTGCTATGACTACCAGCCACGCTCACGATACGAAAACCGGACGACCCGAAGCCTCAATAAATACAGACTGAAAATATGACACGAGATTCAAACCCGACAATAGTTACGTTAGAAACCCCTGCATTAATCTTCAAAACAGTATGAAAGGGAGCGAACTATCTGTATGCTCTTTCCTATTTACACACCAACTCTGACACTTCAGGAACTGGCTGTACTGATCTCAAAGGAGTACTTACCACTAGCACTTGATGGAAATCATTCATTCTCAATCCAATCATTCTAATTAATTATCGTCTTATATCCATTCTCACATATTTTCCATTCCATACAATGCAACTGTTTTTAATCCAGAGCCCTCCCTTGAGTCGCTCAGGAGTAAACACACATGCACACACAACCATACGCTAGAACATCCGAAGGCACCGAGCAACAGCGAGTGAAGGACTTGCTCAAGGTCCCTACACAGTAACTGCATCAGTGCTACAGGCCAAGAACTTTGAATTCAACAACCAGAGCTTAGAGCTATTACTATGGACTTCCGGATCCGTTCTACATGGACTTCAGGATCCGTTCTCCTTGATAGAATTTCACTATCAACTGACTCTTTGACATACCCTTAATCACAAGAAAACCCGCTGGCAAAAACACAGACAATCCAATTTCAAACTGCCGCAAATCCATCTCTCAAAACCGTGTCGTTTCATACAGGCAAACGATAATTCAGGGCAAAAATCATCAAACCAATTGAAACCATAAAATCTGATTGTCCCATTAAAATGAATTACTAACTTCAAGCCAAATCCATTGGTGTTCTAAAGTCATAAAACAAATCAAGTCAATCTGTCCATTAAAACATGAATTAGTAATTGACCACAGCAATCAAAAATTCCAGCATTAACCAATTTCTGCTATTTTGAATTTAACGCACATACAAGTATCATGCGTAAATTGCGTATAGACATCTGAATTTGGGACACAATGAAAACTTCAACAGGTTCTGAGATACAATCATACCAAAGCAAGTGGTTCTTGAACAGCGTTTGTTTAAATGGCAACCAATAGCAGAATGATAAACACCCAGTTGAGATTAATAAAAAAGCGTTAAAAATGACAAAAAAAGAGAAAATCCCCGAAAAGATAAATTCCCATTTGACAATAACAAAAAGCCATCTGAGAATCACAAAACCCATAGATCTGAGAATCACAGGAAACATTCCAGAACGACGAAAACCCACCTCGAACTGAAAAAAATTATTTGAAAACAACTGACGACAGCAAAAATCCTAAGTGAGAAACTAAAACCTGCTGTGTACATTATACGCACAAGAAAGAACGAAAAACTGGTGAATAAATCACACAAAAACATCCAACAACACACTTTTCACCAAAAAGTCACATAACCTGTATACATAGTTCTTATTCATTCCCAACGTCTCTGCTCCTCTGTCCAATCGCAGATTCACTGCACCACTTTCCCATACACTTTATAAATATTCCAGTAAATTCCTCTAGGAATCTTCTTCTTTTCCTTCTCCACTCAGGAGCTGTGTACATAACAGGCCATCATTGACCAAACAAACACAAGAAATATCCATTTCTATCTAGTCTTTCCAATAGCTTTTTCTTTATCCTCTTCTTCAACCATAGAAATCAATCCATTAAACAAGACATAAACAGGTCAAAGCTACAGATTTTAGATTTAGAATTAAACCAAATAACATCATCAGGCAAACCAAAGTAATGTCAATAGGAAGCAAACGAGTTAATAATCCACATTCAAGTCAAACCAGAAACTGGAATAACCAAACAATTTCCTTCATCTGCAAACATCGTAGAACTAACTTATGAAACGCACAAAGTGCTCGTGTATTGTTCAGCTCTAAATGAAATTCTAGAAGCAAGAAGGACAATTACTATTAAGTACCATCGAGTTGTACTATTAATATGAAACAGACGAAGTGACAATATGAAACAACAATATGAAACAGATTCAGTGATCTGGTAGACACAAAAATTTAGAATGATTTTGCATGCATCAATTAAACTATAAATGATAATCATAAATTAAAAAATGGAAATTACAGACTTTTCAAAAACTAGCAAGGCAAACAGTTTTTGAGAGAGCCAGTAAAACTATTTTTACAGAAGGAATACAATCGATAAAATGATATGGATATCCGAAAATTAGATTTCTTTAAAAGAATTCTTACATGACGCCTCTGCAAAATGAATTTTAAAAAGTTACAGATCTGAAAACAACAATAATAATAGGGCAAATTCCAGACAAATCTATTGTACACTATTAAGTAATGCTGACATCCCTGAGGGACCATATGTACTTCAGGGCTTTAAAAGCATAATACTAATAATTATATGCAGAGCCAACCAGGCAGTAATATTTAAGAATTTCAAAGTAAAAATTGGAAGTAACACATATTCCACTGAGGATCAACTGAAAAGAGTAACATGACCGCCAATAGCAATAACACTCTCGTAAATACAAATATCACTCTCCGACTAAATAATTCTGAATAACTTACTAAATTACAAATTTATTTAATATTTATCAGCACTATTACGCGTACAACTAAGCAAACAACTGAATCGTAACTCTTAGGCTACTTGCTCTATCTCCAGCATAACACAATAGTAATCGACCGCTAACAACAATGCCGGTAAAAATAATATTTATTAGTATTAATAATATCAACAACCCTACAAGACAAACTAGCATATCCTCTACCAATCAATTTCGTATCGTAACGCAACTAAACATTCCTTTCCTTATAGTCTGCACATCATACACGGCATCGCAATACCCTACAGGGCATTCGTAAAACATACGATTTACCCCAATCAATAGAAAGCAACTCTGCTCGATGCTAAATAATCAACGCTTCTTGATTAATAGTGATCGCAACTTACTTACCTTTCATCACGTCTTCCTGCATGAAATCATTAACATCGTTAAATGTGATTTCAACATTCACACTTCCTTAACATGTGCCTATCACATTATTTCAATGTGAATCAACTGAAGTCATGTTTTGGAGCCATTTCAAACAAAGCCAAACACACTGACAAAGCCACCACTACGATCCATGTTAGTACAACTCTGTGTGCAACATGCTCTCTGGATTAACAAAATTTATCTAAAGATTCGCACTGATAACGGTCGAGCATAGAGCAACATTTGAAAAATTCAACATCAGTGTCAAGCAGCTAGCTTTACGTACAGCATATGCCAAGCACAGCGCTCACTTCAATCTGTCACAAGCTCCAAATAAATAGCATATTTACAAGAGCAAAACAGATGAAAGAAACTTAAAGACCACGACTGGCTTTCTCCTAAATACAACTTGGACAATAATTGGTTTTAAAATGATAAAGATGCTTTCTGCATCACATACTGTTAGATCTAGTTTAGAAACAGTTATATTAAACAAATCATCTGTTATAGCTTATTTTTGCCTGCCTGTCGACTACACTTCCTTGAGTAATGATCGGTTTTGCATAATGTAATACAGCTCAATTTACTTAATTACTGGTTTGTGAAACCACACAATCCCATAAATTATCTCAAAAAGAGCGTGAATCCCTCAAAATTGTCACTATTGAAGCAAGCCTCATAAACTATTCTCACATTAAACTCCTGTAGATCAATCTAACATCAAGCCCCAAAAACGTCTCGCCTTAATCGCGCAGCATGTCTAACATCAATCAAAAGTTATCTCACCTAGATCACTACACAGACATAATCATCTATCGCCAAAGACCACAGCAAACTCACGCAACAAACCTTCCTGAGTCACAGACGAATCAGATGTCAGCAAATAAAGGTTTCTAACTTGACACTCGATTACATCAAATCCCCGTGAAATGTACACCGTTTCTAGAACCTTCCGTCCAACTCCAGGTAACGATAGCACCGTTTGATGCTGCCAAGAGATCGGACCTAATTAGTAAAGAGACACGCACACGTTAAGTAGCAACTAAAAGAAAACAGAATATAACCCGACAGATTTTAGTAACAACTCACATACGCTCCCAGCTTTTGCTCGCAAGCCGACGAATTAAACACCAGGGAACGCGAAACGCTCAAAGATTCGGTCGATTCGAACCGCGCTTTCGTTTGACGTGCGTCAGACCCTCGTAGGAGAGGTTTCATACTTTGCACGAATTGTGTTGATGAGATACGTCGCGGTGCTGATGCCCGCTGGCGACCCGGTAATGATCACTTTACGATCCTTTGATCCTTCCTCGGCTTCTGCGATCTTGATCATTGCTTGTGAATGTTGCCTTCAAACAGATATTTCACACTTATTATTTCTAATTCTTCTCATATTCGGCTTCCTCTATTTATTTACTGAAAAGAGACCATATTTATTATTATTATTATTAATATGGAATTATCAAGCACAACTATCCAATGACCAACAATCAATTATTAAAAGCGATTACTTATGACCAACTATCAATTAACGAATAAAGGCTATTTATTTGATGAAATTTGAGCTGTCCAGCAGTCGTTGGCCAATTTGAAGGATAGTCACCCGGGCTGTGTGGCCTAGATCTCTCCACTCAGTAATCTTGGTGTGTGGGCCTGGAACTGCAGCAGATTTTGGAAGGTGTCATCCCATATGGTGCGGAGCCAAGACCCTTCCCCCCCCCAACTGAGCATACATAAGCATATGCAAATCATG
>JAQFXW010003427.1:0-11920 GCA_034693945.1 Dendrobaena attemsi
GTTATGAAATTACATACGCAGTGGGGGTGTTGAAAAAGTACGCGTGCGTACAGTGAGGGAGGGGTACATACTAAATGGACAGGCCCCAAGAATGCAGAGGGAAATTTTTTGGAAAATCAAGTCAATGTAAATGTTGACGAAATCAATTAATGTACAGTGCCATATAAATCTAAGCAAAGATCAACAGCATCGCCTAATCTAGGCCATACTCCTGCATTGAATTGCAGATGTCGATATGTTGGATGCCAAATGTATACAAAGAACATCATATTGTCGTAAAGTATCGCTGCAGTCATAAGTGCAATGTGATCTCACAAAGTAAGCTCACAAAAATCGTGACAAAACTGACCCCTCCCATCCCTGTACAACACAGGCTGACTTTTCTACCCTCACACTTGCATGCTGGCACCCCAGTCCTATAAAACGGTATCAGCAATCTAGAATTAACGATGTACTATTTGATATATCTAATTTTATGATTTTCAAACAATTAAATGTGACTCTGCAAACTAAATTGTATTCTGTGCATTAGCGTGTTGAACGCTAATGCACCTGTAGAACGATGTACAGTGTACATATTGCCTGCTAAGCAGAAACAGTTGGTTCACTCAGCCGGAACATCAGGCCACTACGGCCATTGCCCATGGCTGCTGAAATCTGAGCTGTCCAGTGGCAGTCGTAGGCCAACTTGAAGGACGAGTCATCCGCTGGTTAGCCAGGGTGTGTGGGCCTGGGACTCTGAGTCCCAGGCCCACACACCCTCTATCTATGGAGTCCCAGGCCCACACACCCTCTATCTGTGGAGTCCCAGGCCCACACACCCTCTATCTATGGCTTTTGGAACCCGTTTAAAGCATAATCCAGATTGAAGAATGTGTCGACCATATTGTCCAGAGCCAAGAATCCCCCTCCAACTATGCATATAAAAATACATGCAGTTGTGATGACCACTCTCCATAGGTATGTACTAGATGGATGGCCCCTAAGTCAACTTGTGGGGCAAAGAGAAAAAATTATGCCTTTAATTTTTACAACACAACAAATCACAGCAGGAGGAAGTTGCTCTTTCAGAGCAGAAACTGTTTTCACATATCATGAAGCAGTTGTCATAATATGGAATTGCAAATGTCAAGACATGTTCCACTGTTCTTCTGCCAGCGGATCATCATTGTCCAAATAGTCATCGTAGTCACTTAAACCTAAAGTCATACAACACACATAGATAGAGACAGACATAGATAGAAACAGACATAGATAGAGACAGACATAGAGAGAGACAGATATAGATAGAGACAGACATAGAGAGAGACAGACATAGATAGAGACCGACATAGATAGAGACAGACGTAGATAGAGACAGACATAGATAGAGACAGACATAGATAGAGACAGACAGTGCCGCAAATATATCTAGATAGTAAAATAAGCAGAAGCATACAACTTCTAATAAGTAGGCAGCAATCTACACCAAGATGAAAATCGTAATGATCCTACAATTATACTAATCCGTCAGGCTTCAATTAATCCATCTCTAGGGATTACATTGACTTAGTATTCGATTCACTGTTTGCAGACCATACTTGGCTCAACTGCAACAACTCCAAAATTAATCCCATCGGTGTAAACTAACTAACTGACTTTCACCCATTTAATATTCTGGTCAGTCTTACTTGCTTTTACTTACTATATAGTTCTCTTTCATCTATAAATATTACGTTGAAGCTGTCAGATTAGAAACTAGACGTGTTTCCTGTGTCTAACAACATCGTCAACATCGCCCCATTAAGACCATTTCTTGTCAACACCCCAATAGATGGCATTCCAAGCAATTTCATAGTGACTTGACTTATGGCTTTGACGTTGCTGTCTCACATGACAGCCGCTCTATTATGGAAGCTCTTCACTTCTGCCGGTCTTGCGTCATGTGTTCAGCCTCCTGAACTGATGACAGGTTCATCTCAAGCAGTTCTACTTCATGTTTGTCATACCATGGTGACACATATGTATTTGAAAAAGCAGATTAGCATTCATGACGATTCTTCAACTAACCCGTGTAAACTTGGGAAAAGTTCAAATTTAGCTCATCATCTTCATCATCTGTACCTAAAAGCGTAAAGAGTTCAATGAATCTAAAATAGCAACAGTCTCTGAACAAAATTATCACTGCATAACTGTAAAGGTAAAGATTTTTCTATAGCGGCTGTCTATAGCTTCGACCCCATGTGTGAGATCCTTCACTACCACTCGTTCATTTGAAGGGACGCCACACCATTTTAGGTCCCCGTGATCGGACCATGCTAGCCCGAGATTTTGAAATCTCTGAGTGTCTGCCGGCACCGAGGCTCGAACTGGAGTTGACAACCGGCCGGCTCGCTCCCGATGTAGCTAACTGGGCTCATGAGAACTGGAAGGTTAGCTAGTCCAGTCTTGTCTAATGTGAATCAGTTCAAAGAGGAATTTGTGTGTGTGTGTAACATGTTTGTAGGTTCTATTTGTCATTACCACAAACTCTCTTAGTAGCTACTACCTTATAATCTCTTACAGAATAGACAGCTAGATAGCTCAAAGTCTTCTCACCAAAGTCGGCTATCATGTCATCCAGATCATCCGGACTGTAGCAGGATATCTTCAGATTGGTCAGATCAGTTGGAACAGTTGAGGAGTCGACTGAAGTCTCTGAAGAAGCAACAGAAGATGATGAATGAACGAAGGTTTCACTCTTCTACTTAATCTCATATAAGTACATAACCACAAGTCATCTCTCCATTCTCCTCATTTCAACTTTAACTCCACCAACAACAATGCTTCCAGTTAAACAAATTCATCCGATGAAAACTTGCATTCTAGAATATTTAAGGCAATTATGGCACATAAGACAACGTACCTCCAACGACCAAATACAGAGTTCGTGTTGCATCTTCCTTCATTCTAGAAACCGCAGCCGAAACAGACGAGTCGCTTACAAACACACAACCCGTCAGGTCTAGCATTTGCAGGACAGGACATCCACTGAGAACGCACATCACGCCTACAAATACAAATATCATCTCACAAACACAACAATAGCACAGAGTTCAGATATTAATAGATGACATACAGAGATTCAGTCATATATATTTGTCGACTAACTTTCTAAGTCAGTCGCTAAGCAGTTAGCTACTAAGCAGTTAAACAGCGACTGTCTTGATGGCCTCGAACCACATTGTAGAGTATACAGACACTTCTGAGTAGAGACACAAACACTTCTAGTTCTACCTCTGCTGTTTAGAGTTAAGTCCTCTGCTTAGATTATGTATGAATGTATGTGTGTATTTCTATACCGCCTCTTACAATCCACTACTATTCAGAGGTGGTCCCGACTACAGTCCAAAGGTGTGTCAGAGTTTTACACGCTGAAGCAATTGTGAGTGAAGGCCTTGCTAAAGGTGCTTATGCGGTGGATTCGAACCGGCTACCCTTCACCACTACACTACCACGCCCCACATAGATTATATTACATGTTCATCTCCAGAACAGGACAGATACTGAAGAATTACTGATTATCTTTACTTATTGAAAAACTTAAATGAAACAACAAATCAGCAAAACTCAACTGAAGATATTTCTATCAAGTCATGACCGACTTAATTTATAACGACAACAGCATCCAGATGCTATTATATTAGATTATAATTGATTATATTAGATGAGCAATGTCTCACTCACCGCTGTCAGTTAGATGCGATGATTTCTTGACGACTAATTCCTTCAGATGGTCCAATTGTGACAAAGACCTCAGCGATGAATCGGAAATCTGTTAAAAATCAGAGGAGAAACAAAAGAATTCACTTGCAATGAACTCCTTGATGCTTAAATGATGTGTGAAAGTGACTGGGAAATCAATGGCATTCAACGCAATATTTCTTTGAGGTGGTCCAGGATGTAAGTCCACTTGACTTACTACATCCAATAAATGCAGGTTTATAACTGTAGGTGCAAATACTGCAGCAGAAATAGGAAATAGACGAGCAATCAGGTTAACCTCTTGGCTGCCGCATTGACGAGTACCGCTCGGACAAACCTAGACAAAATGTCCCTAGACAAAATGTCCCATGAACAAAAGTTCCCATATCTTTCAGTATAAATTGTCGCTAGACAAGGAGTTTCTATAGACATGTATTATGGTGCTTCTCTGGCTGACTGGACATGCAAGAACAATTTGTAAAGCAGCTCCAGCAGAAGTTTCTATTCCAGGCTTAGCCCCTTGTGGTGAACAGTTGAAGGAATAGTTTTAAATGAGTTATATGCGAGCCTTCAACTGCGTTCATACCTCATGGCAGCTGATTCAACACACAATCATATTGTTTCAAACGGTCATAGAGAGAGGGAATCTTGAATCTAACCTTCTGTTTCGTCATAGCTTCCCAATGAAATTAACTTCAAAGTAATGACTTAATAGACACGTAATTCTGGATGATATAAATGAGAGTTTCAGAGTTACAAACAACGTCATCGAGTCGAAGGAAACGAAGGAATTATCGTAACTTTCTTTAAGATATCAGGTTAATTCTGTATTATATTTTGCCACCATGTCAAAATCTTGTAGCTAGCTTCAGATATGTTGACTTTCTGACTTCTTCACAAGATATTGTCGCCCAAGTTAGAAAATGAGACAAACTAATAGTATTAACTTCTGATGTCTGATGCATTTGGTTACGATACCTGTGGACAACATCCGAGATTGAGAGAAGACAGGAGAGGACAGTTTGTAGCCAAGTGTTCAACACCGACGTCTGTTATCTGGTCCTGAGATCCCCATTGTGGAGAGGAAATATTGCTGACGTTAAGTGACCTGCCAAATGACACCAAAATCCCCTTCATAACAACAAGCACTCTCCTATGCCATGTGCTGAATGATTTATATCAGAATTCAATTTAAGTATAAATGCAACCAATTTAATAACACGAACCCAACGTGACTCCTAAAGCCAACACTAGAAAACACTGCAATTCTCATTCGACACGTTTGCCGGTCTTGACTAATAAGGTTACGTTAGAAGATAGGATACATTGACGCTCTAGTTATATAAAACCAGCTAACCCTACATTCATTACAAAAGCACTAAATCACAACAATTTCTTATAGACGCAAAATCTTATCAAGTGTACTGAATTAAATTTCCCAGAAAAATGCTTTTGTAGATTTTAATAGGGGACAGTCGTGTAGACATATTTAACATCAGAAAGCCGCAATTTTAATAGTAACAAGATTCCTGTTGGCATCACAAAGCCAAACATGGGGAAACACTTCGGTCATAGACATAACACTATCTAAAACTATGCATTGGCTTCCTGTTCAGCAAAGTATTTGTTTCAAACAATATTTAAGGAAAGACCTCTGAGCAGGAGTGCAATAATGGAGAAACCATCTAACCACGGCAACCTGAGAAGTTTTAAAACTAAATAAATCTTCATGAGATAAATCTTCATTGTTTGTCTACATGCAAATAGTCAGGTATGCTTCACTAATCACAAATAGACCCGAATCAGTGAAAGCAACGTGAAGTGAGTCTGACGGGGTAAGATTTAGAGCAGCATCACCTGAGACGATGACATCTGTCACTGATGGCCATTAGAACTGAATCGTTAAACGCATGGCGGCAATCAACAGCCACCAGGTGCTCCAGGTGCGTCAGGTGACGTAGCCCCATCAATCCTGTCGAAGTTACTAAGGACAGTTCAAAGTATTGTATGTCGTTTCTGTTACTTGAATTGCACAATTCAATAACTTGATCAATATCTCATAGATTCAATGACAGACCATTCCTCAACTGACCTCTTTGTTGCAGAAGACGACAACGTATCGTCATAAAACTATAATCTCTTAGGCGGATGATGACAACATATCGTCATAATTGTAGCACAAGCTAATGTGATATAACCGAGCTCTGCCTATTGGAATACAATGTTGTCACCTACTGCATTGATAAAAGTAATGAATGATATAACTGAAGGTAATATTTCAGTCAGTAGATGGTAGAAGTAAACTCTTTTGCATCGATCGTGAAGGAGGAATGTAACAATAATTAACTTACATTATAGTGATTATAGAGACATAATCGATGAATCATCCTTGGAACAGAACAAGGAGTTCAGAAGTCAGTCATGCAATTCTAGAAAGCAGCACTGGTTGAAATGTCAGTTTCAGGTCAATCTATTAATTGCAAATTCTCAAATTTTTGCATTATTTAGAACCCTGCAAATTACATAAATGGAACGCGATGTTTGGCAGAGACTAAGCCGCCCAAAAAACCTCAACATTCCTCGACACAGAAAGAGAAAACCATCTGCTGTCTTGAAACTGTAAGAGCTAAGAATCCTAGAAGATATCTCACCGTTTGGACTTATTCTACTGATGTCAAGCGATTTAATCGTCTTGCACTGAAAATCACAAAATCAATCAAAAGTAAGCCACTGTACACGAAATTATAACAGACTTCAAGCAGAGCATTACATTCTTATTAAATAAATAACATTCATCAGCATTCGCAATTTGTTTACTCTTTTCTATTTCTCCTACATGAAAAGTTCTGTGAGCTATTTGTGATTTGTCTCACTTGGCAAGATATGATCAGCTGAGCTAGAGACTGCATTTGGCAGCACAAGAGACTGCACTTCCTCTTAACTAACAATCACAGAATCCCAATTTGATGTCTTGTCTCTTTGAACTGATCGGAACCCATTTCCACATCTTGTCCAAGTTTTGGCTTGAATTCTTTAATCAGGTCTCTGAGACGATTTACTTACATATTCCAACAAATACTTAACAGTATTAAATAGCAATCTTACATAATGTACAGTTTCCACACTCACAAGAGAAAGTGGGTTAAATTAATGTCAAGTCCACTAAATTACTACTCGGGTATGTACAATATCGGCACTAGGAAAATAATTTCTCTGCGACAAATGAAACGTTAATGCTGTTGAAAGAGTCTGGTCTCAAAAGCAAATGATAGGAATTTCGTTTTCTAACAACCTGGCCAATGTCTGTGAATGCAACATCAGTCAGTTTGCAGCAGCTGGCAACTGAGAGTTCCTGAAGTCGAGGACATCTGTCGCGAATCTTCTGAATACCAACATCCATCAGCTGCTCAGTTAGGAACAGAAATCAGTTTGTAATCAGTGCTACATGAAATGAAGTATTTCTACTCATCCTCTTCAGCTAAATCAAGAACTTCCACAAATCTCTAGGTAAAATCATAAGAAGTCAGATCAGCTACCAAGCTAGTATTTTAGTTAAGGTTAAAACAAAGTTACGTCACAATTGACAAATGTGTTCAGCTACAATGACATCATGTCTAGAGTGAGACCAATATGTCTGATCTCATGATTTTGAAACGTGCTCTTCAACAAAGCCAGTTAATAGGTTTCCCTACTGATTGACTCATTTGATGACCCATTGGCACCAACATAATATTAAAAGAAGTATCCTATAATATAATTCGCTTATATGCTAATTCGATGTAACCAACTTCCGGCCACTAACGGTCCCGGAGCGAGAAGAAACGTTTCTGGCGTGCGCCGAGATTTATACCGCGCTCGGAACTCGACCGAGCGCATTAAATATTATTTGGTCGTGACTTATTTGTTGCTATTTATCATCAGTACGTAGACCGATATTTTACCATTTTATTCACATTAAATATACCCAGTAGAGGGTTAGTTAGTCTTATTTTCCGTTACTTTTCTTAACTCAAAACGAAACTCCGAACGCAAGATTCATTGCTTCAGTTGCACGGGATAGGGTAATTAAATTAAGTCAGTTTGCACGGGATAGGGTAAGTATCTTTATGTTACGAAATCGATCGCGTTTCGAGTTAGTAAGTAGATATATTCTTTCAAATTGTGGTCGTTGATCATAACTCCCGTAATTTTTTACGGGTTAAGCTAGTTACAGTATAACAGATAGATCTATAGATCTGTAACTTATGCATAACATTAACATAATGAGTCATCATTGAGTCAACCAAAAAGGATTAAATGTCTGCTGCCTGGTACGTACGTTACCAATGACTTCGGTTTGTCTTTTATTCATTTAAAATGGTATCTGTTAGACTTATGTTATAATTATTATGTTGTTCAATGTGATGTGTCAATGAACGAGAGAGTTGCTTGCACAGTTGCCATCGACACTCGGCAATGAACAAGACTAGATCGGAAATTTGATAACAGAGTTAGTATTAGAGTTCAGTATTAATTAATAACAAACAATGAAATAAGAAAAACAAGAAAAATAACAAAGTTACTATTAGAGTTTAAAAGCATTAATTACAAACAAACAATGAAATACGAATAGGAAGAAGAAAGGAACAAATCTTAGTCCTGACCTTCCCACAGTTTCCTAGGTCGAGGCGCAAGACATCTTCACACAGGACATGCAAGCACTAAACAACACAATATCTTAGTTAGCATAAAACTAAACATTATCATAATTGAGACAGAAACAAATCAGCTAAATACACATAAAATCTCAGAAGGCACAACTTAGTAAGACAAATTAATACCAATATAAGCAAATCAATGGGGAGCTTTCGTCAGTTATGAAAAGTCGATTTTCATCTTCTCCTCTATTTTTCTGTTACCTGCTGCATCTGACTGGCAATATTATTTTCGTTCACGAAAACCAAAATGAAAACGAATTTGTGAACGAAAACTAAATAAAAACGAAAATGATTTGACGTCAAACGAATGAAAACTAAAACAAAAATGAAATCTAAAAAAAAATTGTAGATAATCCAAATCCATTTTTTCTAGAATTTTCTCCAGCAATGCAGCAAAGCATCGCCGTCATGTCATAGTCAACCTACCCCAATCACCTCGAATAGGCATACAACTTCCTGTTTCCGGTGGTGCTCTTTCGGGATTCTATTTTATGCACAGTTGACAAACTAATTGAATAGTAGGCGTAGTAAATAATTACGAGTATGTTAGGCCTAAAGCTGTTCTTCGTGAAAGTACCTGGGTAGCGTATGGGAATATTTTGTATATGAAGAAACTGGCAACAAAAGTCGATGTGTTGTTCTGAACGATAAGATGATAATGGAGAACCATGCTGCGTTCGCATTGCGGGTGAATATCACAGGCCCTAGAATCTGATGTGTAACGCGTTCAAAGAGCTTTCGTCGAATAAACCATTTATGATTAATTATGATTATAGAGTTCTTGGCGTTGTTAACTAGGCCTATTAATTCATTAGCCTGTAGGCTATTTTAAAATCAGGCCGAAATAAAAAATAAGATCGATATCGAGGCATCTGTATATGACCTAGCTGACCAGACTTCCCGTTTTTCAGCGTCTTAATTTATGACTGGCTGTTACCAGATTACCTGAAGGAGTCGGTGAAAGAAATGCCGATTGCAAAAGAAGTAAGATGATTGACGATAATGATGAAAATGTTGATTATAAAGAAGAGGCGGGAATAATGGTTTATAAATTGAGCTATAGGCTGATACAGGAATTAGTGTCTAATAGCACCAAACTGGAAGTAACAACAGGATGTTAATTAGGTCTTTAGAAAAGCGAACATTTCTGAAGCTAAACAAAAGCAGTAATTCTCATGAGAATAGACGTCGATATAAGACTGATTGACTATGATAATGACGATGCACTGAATACAGTTGTTTCTTTAGTTTATGCTTATTTACATCTACTTGTTTGTAAATGTGAACATTTTGTAAGCTAAACAAGAACATTTTATCAGAATAGGATTGATTGTCTGCGACAGTTGTTTATTTTCAATTGCATTTTACAATCTTATGTATTCCTAGCTGAATAACATAAAGGGATCCTCCATTTATCACCCCAGAGATTAAAAGTCTATATATGTAAAAAGAATCGACTTATGCGATCTGACAGAACTGACGAGGCTTCAGCGCTGGCATTGCGAATTGGTAAAGCAATAACTGGAGTCAGTAGAAAGGATCTTCAGAATATTCAGAACATTGCTATGTACACTCTTCACTCGCTGAGAACCTTGCCAACCTAGACATTCCAGACAGCATCTATGACTGGCTTGATGAACAAAAACTAAAACTAAAACGATTTTCAAAACTAAAACTAAACCTAAAATTATTTGTACTGAACTAAATAAAAACTAAAATAAAAATAAAAACTAAAATAAAAATGATTTTCTGAACTAAAATAACACTACTGACTGGCCAACTTATACAATCCTGAAAAAGCGTAAGAATCCTCACCTGCCCCTTTAAACCCCTAACTCCTTTTAGGTCGACATGCTTCAGTTTCTTACATCTATGGAAGATCCACCATAGCCTGCAGAACAACACAAAAGGCAAATTATCTTACTTCATTTACAACGTATCAAAATGTATCAAAATGTAATAATTAATTAACTGGCATCTATCACATTCACGCTTTCCACAATAAACACTAAACTTGATAGATGTCTTTGCCATGGCAGAAAATGGTCCCGAAATTGACAAACTGGCATTTCAGATTTCTCTCTTCTCCAAACCTCAACAAATATTGAGTCCTCGTCTTAGATGCTGGGTACTAAGATGTAACACATTCAGAGTTCTTCTCTCATCATTCTTCATCTCTGTGGAATGCACTCTCTCTCCTCTCATCATACCAACCCTTCTCTCTGTAAGTGTTGCTGCATCTTTCTCCCATCTCTAAATCTATCTTTCTCTCAGACTTCACACTGAAAGTGCTTCTGAAGGGCACACGCTGTGAGCACCGAGCAGCAATTCATAATTTGGCAAATACAATACAATCAGCAGACCTGCATAAGAAAATCTTAAAACAAATATCTTCTCATGGGGAATGGAACTCTTTGACTTACTGGTTGACATTATTTTACCAACCACACAGCAATTATAAATTCAAGCAATCATTCATCCGTTATTTACATTTTCATTCAAAGGTTATGCAGTGCACCTCATTGTATAACTTAGCGATTCCTTAGCACCATTCACGGCTCAATCCAACTGAATGGATTCCCAGTAATATGAGACCACATGAAGAGAAGTCCTAAGGAAATGACAAATCAGTCAATTTAAAATCACAAACTGAAGATCAAAGCCAGCAGCTACATTGAAAGACAAATGCTTCAACAAACAGCGTAGCTCCACCACCAACACATTCATTTAAAAGTGGCCAAATTTAAAAATTCTTAATTATTGCTATGTACAATGTAACAACTTTTCACCCTTTTTCACCAACTCGTTGATATCTGTCTTGAATTATGATGACCTAAAAGAAAGAAACACAGATCATACAAAATGTGTCTGATGGACGACGAACTTCTGCATCATCTATATCAGGATGCAGATTATTCTTCATTCTTGCTATAGTCCATCTCGTTGCTATCACTCCTCAACTTCCATACTGCAACATGGAAGCGTTGCCACAGTCGGCTTCTTATCCTGGAAGAGTATTCCATGCTATGTGGGAGCTTCTTCTCCTCCAGTCTGTGCTTAATTATGCCAGTGGATGGAAACTGTTTTGTCTTGAAGAGGTGGTCAGACCACGAGCACCTTTGCTGAGCTTTCTTAAAGAGGTGCTACATAAGTAGATGGTAACTGACAAAAATGATAGAAACAATTATGATTCAGCTGATGGAACACTATCTATAAGCTACTTCAGCAAAAAGAACATGGAGATGGTCTTAATGAAATTAATATTATTAATCCCAGATGTCTGTGATGATAATGAATCTGACTATGTCACAGATCATCAATAATTCATCATGAAATCTTATGGAATCGCTGGATGGCTTCTCAATACAAAGTCCTTTCACTAACCTACAACACACTTCAATCTTCCCAGCCTTGCTATTTCCATCAGTTGTTCACAATCAAGCCACTCGGTTCAACCCGCTCCTCTTCCGCCCTCACACTTCTCCGTCCTCCAGTCACAT
>JAQFXW010003428.1:0-11920 GCA_034693945.1 Dendrobaena attemsi
TGACCGAGCGATCGACGGAGGCATTCTTAGTAGGCCTATTATGGGAGTGAATACCGCATACATGTGGCAAAATATTTTTAAACACCGGAGGAAGAAGCCCACGATCTAAGGCGGAAGAAAAACCTCCCCAACTTGAAGATCTGTTACTTACTTGATTAACTGTCAATATCTTTTAAAGTGCACAATGGAGCACTGTTTCAATTTTTAATCACCCGTAAATTAACGATCAGCAGCTCTAGCTAGCGTAACCTGGGACTATTATTACGTAGTAATAGTCCCAGGCGTAACATAACTGCATAATATAGGCCTACTAACGAACGCGCGAATGACATACGCTGCTATAGGCATCGACTATATACAGGGTGGCCAAAAAATTGAGAACACTACGATTGCTTCTTAATATTTCGGTCAAAAGTACGAAGTTTAAAATAAAATTTTACAGGCTAACAGACAATTCGTAGTTACGTATAATTCCCAAATTTCACTAAAATAATTTACACTGAACAAAAGTTATTCAACTTTTAGTGACGTCACCCACTGTGTTTTGGTGCTTCAAATAACGTTTAACAGTTTTTGATATTTTGTTCCGGCAAAAATTGAAATAATTTAATGAAATTCTGCAGGCTCAAAAGACATTCAAATTTACATATAACCTACAATTTTATCAAAATATTTCAAACACAACAAAAGTTACAGCACTTTTAGTGAGTCCGCCTACTGTATTCTGATGATTAAATAAGTGTAACGCAACAAATGTTACAAGAAAAATTGCTGTAACTGTTGTTGTGTTTGAAATGCTTTGATAAAATTTGGTCGTCATTTGTGAATTGCCTTTACGCCTATAAAATTCCATTAAAAGATGTGTACTTTTAGCAGAAATGTTAGCAAAAAACTGCTTAACATCTTTGGAGCACCAAGAAACAGTGGCTGACGTCACTAAAAGTTGAATAACTGTTATTCTGTGTGAAATATTTTTTGTGAAATTTGGGAGTAATACGCAAATATGAATTGCCTTTCAGTCTGGGAAATTTTATTTGAAAATTCTTAATTTTGACTGATATATTAAAAAAACGTAGTGTTCTCGCTTTTTTGGGCCACCCTGTATAAATTTTAACTTCAAAAATCTACCCAACTACATAACTCTAATCTACTCGTCACCATATAATGTATTTCTGTCTCCCAGAACCGAATGCACTCGAATACTAATTACAGACAATGCACACAAAAGCACGTGTTCTTTTGCATGGAAATGTATAATAAGATACAAAGATGCTTGGATACTCGAAATAGTGATAGATATTATCTCACCTGGTTAAGAGACTCGATTCAACAGTACGGTAGCTTTCGCTCATTATCTCCAGTAGAAAAATAGACACATAAGTCGAACCTATATCCACACGAGACTTCAGGTATAGGCTACATGTATACAAACTATACATAGGCTAAAAGCGGGTCAGCCAGAAATCCGATTCTTATTCAGGAATGATGAATAGGCTGATTATTTAATGCGAGTTCTCTGTTTATACTCCGACTATACAGCTGAACACCTCCCATGTCTCAAGTAGCCTACCTGACCTGAACTGAGTTTCTTCACATTCACGTAATCACTGGCAGCTAATTGATTATGCATTCTGTTATCTGAGTTTCTTAGGCGTAGAGGAACCTGACAGCTTCAGGTATATAATTATACGCCACGTGACGCAGAACATCTCTCCAGTGAGAGCTGCTAACACCTTCAATGACCAACAGTGTTAACAATAATAAAATGTCGTTGCACAGAGCAGCGTGTCTACAGCGAACGTGTCTTGCTCTTCATTGTTGCTGTCCCCTCATAATAATTATTATTATTACGTTAGAGACAACCAGTGGAGCCATTCACGAGATTTCTTTAGAATTCGTCATCTATTGATCACACGCGTGGATCCACAGAACGTGTGGAACGCATGCGTGCTCTGCGCTCCCTCTTGTTATTAGTAGGTCTGTTTAGAGAGACGTTAATTAGGCCTAAACTGTGAGGCAAAAACTATATGCTCTGCTTAAAGCAGGAATAAGAAAGTCAGTCTTTTTGTTTCGCTTCTATAAAGGCACACACAGTTGGTAAAATTAATTAGTGTTGGCTATATATGTAAACGGAACCTACTGTTGAGAGACCTGCTAATAACAAGAGCTGTTGTGTTGGCTTTTAAACCACCTTTGACAAAGATTAACCACAGAAGTTAAATTTGGTTGACGATGATGATAATGATGATGATAATGATGATGATGATTGATGATTGATGATGATGATGATGACGCCGACAACGAATTAGAAAACAGCAATGAAGATGCGTTTTGGCAACCAAAATCTTTGTTTTAGAACAAAGATGCGTGTTTCCTTGACGACGCTTTCCATGGTAACGGTGGTGTTGCTGGCATCCATGGCAACTGCAGGTCTCAGCCAATCATACCAGTTGCCCATCGATGACGACAAGACCGAATCGTCCGAACTGACGTCATCGGTGACACTCGTGAGGCAGTTGACGAGCGCCATCGAGCGACTGGAGCAGAAAACAGAGAGCATGAGGTTCGTCCTGCAGTCGATCCTCAATTCCAGGACAGGGTCCCTCTCCGGCGGGACTGAGGCAGACGCCCTGGCCAAGAGGGTGAAAAGCGGACTGCAAGGCAGGCGATACGACTCGTACGGGGTAGCAGGTCGATTCGGAAAGAGAAGTGTCTAGATACATTGACGACCAATTCTGCAACTGCAATCTCTAGCTTAGAATTTAGTTGCAGACGGCTTTCTTTAGTTGGACTCTGTGACAACGCATATCGTCGTTATTTTTATTTTTGGTGAGGCAGGACTTCAGTAATAAATCGTAAAGCAATTCAAAGCCCAGACAATAACTTGAGTCGATTAATAAATTTATTACCAGGTCTAAATTAAATCTACAAAAGTGAATTATTGTAAACCCGAAGATTGAAATAAGCAATAATTGTAGAATGGCATAAGTTTACTTGCTATAGGCCTAATGCTATCGAGATCAACTGCCAAATGAAACACAAATCGTCTGTTTGTTTCTTGTTTGGTTATAAACTATTGCTATCGTCTCTGCTATTGTTGCCTCATCTGTCCTTTGTTGGGACTCAATTGTTGTATCAGTTGTTGCTTTAGCTGTTAGTCCTGCCTAAGCTATCTCTGTTTCTGCATGGAGTCTTTGCTTCAATTGCAGCTTTCATTTCTTTTATTATATTGAATGCCTTGCCTTTATTGTTATTGTGGTTGTTATTGCTGTTACTACTAATGTTGTTGTTGTTGTTGTTGTTAATTGTTATTGTGGTTGTAATTGTTAGGCCCTATTGTTGTTGTTAGTACTACTACTATTTTTACTGTTGTTGTCGTCGTCGTTGCAAGTTGTTGTTGTACAGTTGTTCTTGTATATTTACTTGTTTGCACAGATGATGTAGCCTACTTGTTGCAATCGCTTGCTTTGTGTTGCTGCCACAAGTGTTGCTTCTGAGTTATATGTGGCACGTGTCGTAAAATTGCGCGAGATTTGATTAATTAGGCCTACAGCAGAAGCGAAAAGTTCTATTTTAGACATGAGTGAAATGTAAGGGAACGGTGCTTCTTGAAATGTGATATTCGATCTGATCCAGTGGGAATAGACCTGTGACTGTGGGTGGACTGTAGGCCTACACAGCAAATCATAGAGGGAAGTTATATTTTTTAGAGGGAGATGGTTTGGCTCAGAGTAGGATGGCAAGTTCCCTCACCCATATAAATAGCAACCTGACGATCTTGTTGTTAATGCAAATTAATTTCGGTTGTAACCAGTGGAGAGGACCCCGTCACCCCCTGAGGAACGGTTTCCAATTCATTTGCATCGATGAGCAAACTGTTTATTAACGCCGTGCTATAAAAGGATCAAAAATTAAACACAGAGCGATAGAAAGAGGTATATGCAGAGACAGCGATAGACACATGCATGGAGTGATGGGAAATGCTAGAAAGGATGAAACAAGGCAGCAGGTTGGCTCTACATATAGACCTACTGATCATACTGATGACCTACGAACGAGAGAGAAGGTTGGCAGCAGTCGGAGAGAGGCTACTGCAAAGGAGACGGATATAGACACAAATATCAATCAACCGATATTAATTAAACACTGATCGACTTCGTTTTCCCCCTTAATTCATGTAGATTACAAATTAGAATCTCCATGAATAATTAATTGCATATAAATGTCACTTCTTATCGACGTCGATGGCAACGGTGCTTGGAAATGATGATGATCCTTTATTGCTATAAGCTTAAAATGATGGTTTGTGAAAACGTTATAATTATCAGGAAAACGATAGCGTTACTGATGATGGGATAAAAGCGTATTGGGAATTTTGATAGGTGAAAATAAAAACTAATTGTCTAATAATAGTGATCGTCGAAGATGTTTGATGATGATGAAAGTATATGATGGCGGAAACATCAAAGACTATGGCAGCAACTATAGTGAGCGGTGATAGAAATCAATGACTGCAATGATGAAGATTATGATAGTCATGTTGAGCTGTCGATGAAGGAGATGGTGAATATTTGTTTGAAATTGAGACGAAAGGCTTCAGTACCCGAGAACAAGATCGTGAAGGTTTCACCTCGCGATTGAAATCCATCGATCCTGACGATCATCAACTTCTGAAGAATACTATAGCTGCTGAAGAATATCAGCTATTATAAATTTCAATTGATTTATCATCTAATGATATCACGGCTTCAATTAAGGGGTCGTTCACATATTATATAACGCTCAAGAGGTAGGTGGGTGGGTTCCTGTTTTGTTATAGTGTATAGGGTGGGGGGTAAGTTGAAGGTTTCATTATATAACAAACTTTTTTCACCTTATACTATTTTGCCGTTTACAATTTTAATAATTTCCTGTGCTCTTAAATTAAACTCTGAGTGATTTGCTTTTATTCTAGTTTAAATTCAAATTAATTCACCTCAATAATTTTTTCGGTAGGTATAGGCCTATTATCAAGATGTTTGGTTTCATTTTCTATAGTAGGCCTATGTGTAGCCTAAATAGCTTTAGTTGTAGTATCGTATAAGCTATCAAATATGTCGATTATATGCCTTTTAATGTGCTCATAGACTGGGGTAGGGGGATAGGTATCAATTTTTCTATATAAAATAGGGGTATGGAAGTCACAGCTGCTGTTATTAGGAGTAGGGATGGGTCAAAAATTAAGATTTTAGGCGTTATATAATATGTGTACGGCCCCTAACATCGACGAAGATAATTATCACAAATTAATAGGCCTATCATTAAGCTAGCTACGATCGTAGATCATCGTTGGTTTGTCTATAACGACGACATGAATTAATTATTAATTATAAAGCCAGACAACATGAATTCCCGTGTTTTGTCAGTTACTTTTCTTCTGAACATTATTTTATCTAGTATATTTACACGATTATCTTCTAATATTTAAATGCTTCCTTTCTTAAATGCACAGTCTTTAAAGCGTCATGTTAATACTTGTCGTTCGAGCCCTGTTAGCATGAGTCACATAAATATCCTAAAATTCCAATATAGTTTACGAGTAGCAATAACAGCGCCATTGGTCCTGTTCTCTGTAAGTGAGGAGGATGTTTCCTCTAATTCATCAGTTAGAATAAAGTGCACAACAAAGAGCACTTTAATGCCAGCAACGAGTGAAAGAGATAATTCTTGATCTTGTAAAGGGGCGAATAGTGTAATTAAGTTGCCGTTGGTTCAAGTTGCAATTAAACGTTTTTCTCAAGATAGGACACCAAGCCTTCATTACAATACATCGCTACAATATGCCTAATTCACCAATGGATATGATTCTACACAATCTGCAGCCAAATCAGTTCAGTGCATACATTCAGTTATACACGTGTGTCCTTAGAAAATTTACTAGCCAACCAAAACGTTACTGGTATCTATAGGCCTAAATGTCTTCAACTTGAAGAATAAGCTTTTTTATTGATGACAAATTCAGCTCTCACATGTGTGAGACATATGAGAGCTACTTCGATTACACACTGACTGAACCACTTTCCGTGAGATTCAGATTGGACACAATGCATCACTTGTACATCTGATACACATCTGATACACGTCTATGAGTTACAGGCCCAATGAAAGTAACTTAGCACTTAAACGAAACAGGGCTATGATCAACGGCACATGGCCATTCTGACTAATTGTCTGCAAAACTCAAATTTCACTACAATTACAATGTGATAATTTACTGATTAAACTTCAGTAGCTTTTTCAGCAAGCCAACGTGTTCAAGGGTGTTCCAAGACTTTGAGAGAGTGGCATATAGGATAAACCCTATATTTGCTCTACTGCACAAACTCAGATTGTTAACTGACGTCCTCCAATTACATAATAATCATTTTACTATTATAATCAAGCTGATTATCATCCGACCTATTAAGGACTCAAAAGATTTCCGATACATCGACGGGTCTTCTGCCGAACGCTGCAGATCTTCGAGATCTGTAGTTCGCCTCCTGTCGTGCCTCTGGTGCTCCAACGACGTAGTTTCGAGGGTCGTACTTTGGACCAGGAGCAGTTGTTGGGATCATGTTAGGAGATACCTGATTCGGTTGATTTGCGAGGATGTTGGCGGCGAGCGACTCGCATTCATGGCTGCAGATTATCGTTTGGTGAAGATTTATGGTAGATCCCGGTGCTGCATAGATTACGTTTATAGGCCTATTTATGTTGGATCCGGTTTCAAAATGAAAGGGTCGTCCTTCGACAAATTCTACAAGCAAGTTATGCATAAACATCCATTATAGTAGACGCAACTAAAAACGAAAACTTAGTAATTACATTAATTAGCAATACAAATTGTCAACACTTTGTAAAATACTCATCGTAATCGCCATGTCTTCATCACAGGCCTAACTAATCATCGACACAATGACTAACCCAGTTAGCTACACATCGTGAAGAGAGCCGGACGCAGAATTAGTGCAGTTCCCTAAGCTACATGTTACCCGGAGGCAGCCATAGGTATGAATTGTTAGCGACCTCTGTGGAAGAGAGAGCAATTGCGAATTGCGGTGGTTCGCCCCTCCCCTATATTTCGAGGTAGCTGCACGGACCGTGTACTGGTGCTTAAAGAGAGGCCGACGACGGTGGTGAAGGTTATCAACGTCTTCTCACCCGCTTCGATCGTTCTTTGAAAACGAGAATTACTACAAGGTCGCCATAGAAATCGCTTACAGTGTATTGTTACCACGCAAAAAGTATCTCGATAAGGGTCCGGATGAAACTTTCTCTAAAGGCAGATGGTTGATATACCATTATAGCTGTGGTTGCTTGCAGTCAGTCATCGAATAATGTAAATGTAAAATAAGAAGGAGAATGGTGTAATAGCTTTGCATACCTCTGTATGGCTCTGCATTTCCGGCGGGTGACTCCGGATCGTCAGACCTCAGAGTGCGGATGGGTGAGGCATCTGAGGCAGTCTGCAGGTTCTGAATCGAAGAACCTCGAGGTATAGGTGGTGTAGGGTGATTAGAGCGTCTCAATGCATGACTTCTTCGAAGGTTACGTTGTGGATGATTGCCTGTTACAGGTTCTCCATCGGGGTAGTTCCTTACAACCTGACTGTACCTTGTATTGTGGCTGTCTGGTGCACATCCCTCTGAGATGGTAATAGGACCTCCGGAGTTGGTTGGGTGGTCAGGTCTTCTAGGTATAAGTACTGGCACGGGGGATGAGGTTGGAGAACTTTCGAATCTGTCTGGACCTGATCGCAGATCAAAAGGGCAATCACTGACCACAGTTTTTAGATTCGTCCGATCATCAACTGAGCTGTCAGAGTCCTGGTTGTCAGGTGCCCTGATTATCAGTTGCTCATAATTGTCAGAAACGGGTCTTGACGGCAGTTGGCGCAGAGTGGGACCTTGATGTGATGGTTCTGGCAATTCGTCAATAGAATCGTTAGCTCCGTATTGAAAGTCAAGAACAGAGCCATGTGTATGACTCGGAAACGCATAAGCGCTCCCATTTGGATCTAAAACAAAAGGATTTCTCGATTGTAAGTTTCATTTTGTATCATCGCAGCCTATAATACACCAGTCACCATATTCGATAATCATTTCAAGTTTGAGAAATCATGAGCAGTCGAAATCCGATAAGTCAGAGAAATCAAATATAACTTTGAAGGGGCTTCTACCGCCTCGCATCTAAACAACCGGGTTAAGGGTTAAATCTCTCTCCTCCCCCTCGTTGCTGCTATCTTCCCCATTCTGTTTCAGGATCCAGAGTGCCACAAAAGAGTTCAAGTTCTTTTCTGAGTTAGTAAGTGCACTAATTTGTTCAAGAAGCGTGTATCTGTGATAAGACTGCAAGTGTAGACTCTCAAACTTGTAGAAACTGAGATAAAAATTGGAAAAGAAATAATCAATAATAACAATTCGCAGCAGAGGACGAGAACCGCTAACTCCAGAAGAAAAGCATCTTCATAGACTCTAAGAGCCTGAGGATTATTTATACCTCGGGCATTTAAAAATAATAATAATAGTATTCTTTAATGACCAATCGCTAAGCGCGTTTTTGGTTTACAAGTACAAGTTATACGAAATACGGCCTGCTAGCACGACACGCAGGTCGGCTTCACAGCAGATCGATTTACCCTCTCATGCTTTCTACTGGGCGCAAGACTTGCAAGTTGCGCCCGCTCTGAATAGGAATTGAAGCCCCAGCCAGTCTATTACGTTGCTGACATTGCTCGGCCAATAGCCATCAGTATAGCTTCTCTGTGTTATGTTGAGGCTAGACCTATACTTCGTGTAGCGCCTTGTCTCTAACTGAGATTCGAACTCCTCAGGAACCACTGTCCCCTATGTTTTCCCCCTCTTTCTTCTTGCTACTTTCCAGAAGCTGCTTCCGAACCTTCGTTTAAGAGAAGAACTAATATAACCATCAGGACCAGCCCTCGATGAACAGAGATTCAGGTATGAAGTGCAGACTCTCTGCCGCAGTCAAATTTAGCCTCTCCCTTCGTTGAAAGTCTCGGGGGGGGGTGCCTCTAGAGTTTCTTGGAATTTTGGGGTTTGACGAGGTGGTGAGACGGCGAGTGGAGGGTCGGATGTATCCACTGTGTTGTTGGGCTCACAGTCAGTGTTCTTTGAGGGTTCAAAAACAATCGATCTACAGTTCTACACAGTTATCGAACTCACATGATTGGACGATGTCATGATACTGAGGAGTATGTTTTTGTTGATGATCAAAGTGCTTTTCCATCATAGTTGTCTGTCTGTCTATCTGTCTCTTTCTCTCTTTATTTCAGTTTCTATACCAGTTTCTCTTTCCCTTCGGTCTGTCTATCTGGCATTTCTGTTTGTCTTTCATATAATTTTATTATTTCTATCTGTAGGCTTATTTAAGAGTTTCAGTCTGCCTTGCCATGGCAGGGATTGAGCTAAGGCAGAATAGAACCGTATTGATCTATACAGTTACTTAGTTCTGCTATAATACAGGTCTGTTCTGCTTCTTCTCCTCGGCAGAATGCACCTACGCTTCAACGAGGCACTTTGATTGAGAAATCGACATTGTTTATTGATTATTTATTTCTATGCCGTCCCTTCAAGTCCAAGGCTACTTAAAAGCGGTCCCGACTACAGCTCTTGGGCGTGTCGGAGTTTACACGCCGAAGCGCCACAAGCAATTGCGAGTGAAGGACTTACTCAAGATCCCTACGTGCGTGTGTGTGGCTCTGGTCTGAATCGGACGCAAGGCGGCTACTATCCCACTACAGCCACCCATGCCCCATAATAATTATATTATAATTATGTCAATTTTTGATTTGTGAACAGCAAGTAAACAAAGCTAGAACAAACAGTCCAACGAATTATAATTATACTAGGATTCTGGCTATGAACTTAGTCTAAAGAACAGACAGGTTATATTAAGCTATAAGATAGGCCTAACACTGTGAAGAGAGGTGGATTTACCACGGCACAGATGGTACATTTGTATCGGGCCTCCCGTGACAGTCTCGTCAAAAGGGGCCTCCCTTCTCCTTTTTCAATCATTATAAGTCATTAGGTCATGGATGGTTATGTGAATGAGAGCTAATTGCTAGTCAAATTATTATAACATTTCAGTCCAGGGCTACTATCACCCCAAAGCAGCGGGCTCAAAAACTGATGACCTTCAACTTCCCTCCTCAAAAATCTTCTTCCATCCCCTCCGACCAGTCTTCTCCCCTATTTAAGAAAATTAGACATAACAAAAAGTTCCCTCCTTGTTATCCACTGTACGCAATTGCGCCAGCTTGGTATAGGGATAGAAAGAAGTTCCTGTTTTAGTCTAACAATTTGACAAAGCAGTTCGCCTAGGATCTGCCTCTGGGCCTGGTTAGCCTACGCGGTGGCGCCGGTGGGCCTCCATCGAAATATGTGTACCAGGCCTAAAAATTGTAAATCCGCCCTTAGTCTATGAATTAGACCATTGCAACTTTTTACTATAGTATGAAGATAATAATTATTTGTCTGACGTACAGCAAGTACTTCCCTGGGTGTTTCTCTCAACTGACACGAGAGGAGCGACAGATGAGAAATCGGGATCAATGACCAAGCCCCGTCGTGTCGAATGAAGTACAGACCCGAACGGTGTTGGCTTCACACCTTCAGCAAACACAAAAGTAACAATCTGTCTTACGATCTCGATCTCTTTCGCTCTGTTTCTATCTGTCTCGCTCTCTCTGTCTCTGTCTCGCTCTCTCTATCTGTCTGTCTGTCTGTCCGTCTCTCTCTCTTTCTCTCTCTATCTCTATCTCTCTCTCTATGTCTCTCACTGTCTGTCTCTGTCTGTCTCTGTCTGTCTGTCTGTCTCTCTCTCTCTTGATCTCGATCTCTCTCGACCTCTCTTGATCTCGATCTCTCTCGCTCTGTTTCTCTTTCCTCCCTCCTTCCCTCCCTCCCTCCCTCGCTCTGTCTCTGTCTCTGTCTCTGTCTATCCCGCCTCTTACAGACCACTACTACTCGGAGGTGGTCCCCACTACAGCCCGCGGGGTGCCGGAGTTTTACACGCCGATTCGGAGCCAAACGCACTGTTGTGTTTACACGCCGAAGCGCCACACCACATTCGCTTGAGCATGCAATTGTGAGTGAAGGATTTACTAAAAAATCCCTACGTGGCGGGTGGGATTCGAACCTGCAACCCTTCGGTTGCAAGGCGACGACCTTCACTATACACTACCACGCCCCACAACATCCACTAACTTGCATTTTTGACAATTGTCCAAAATGTCGCACACATGCATAATATATTATATATAGGCCTACATACAGTCAGGAAGTGAAATGCGAGGGTTTCAATAGCGTATGATAAAACCCGAAACAATGCGATGAACGCTTACAGTAGCACAAATTAAACACTTTGTCATTACTAGTGACTTACCTTTTGACTTATCTTTCTTGTTCCTGAATAGGTTCAGAAATTTCGACATTGCAATTACTACAAAAGAAAAACTAAGAGTTCTCAACTAAAAATCAAATCGAAAGTAATTTATTTGATATACCATAAGCATTTTCAGTTAAGCGCCTCGAGAAGGGTACACCTTTTAACCTGCAGGTGCCCCGACTCGAAAACCGTTAGGCCTATGCTGCAGCTGTGATGTTGAGCCAGTGTTACCCCACCAAAGCATCTAAGTTAATTATCACCATCTATAGCGATTGGAAATTTCAGACTCTGTGAAGTTAGCGCTTAGCAATCTCGTATTCATAATGATCATCAACTCTTAGTGCCAGAGTGTTATTGTGTAGACTGCACTGCACATCAGTCTACTTTTTTATTCATTCATTCATTCATTCATTCATTAAGAGCATTTCATGTAGCGCCTCTTCAAGAGTGCTACTCAGAGGTGCTCCCAACCCCAGCGCGGGTAAAT
>JAQFXW010003429.1:0-11920 GCA_034693945.1 Dendrobaena attemsi
CATGGTATTACCTAACTAATAAAACCAAAATTGGCTTGTCACAAATTTGTTCCAGCTTTTTTTATATCAAGGTGACTTAGTGAACCATACTCCCACTGAAGTGAATGATTAGCAGTGTTGCAACTTCAAATTTGAAAGAAATCCAAGTTGAAACCTCAAAAGATCAAGGAAAGCCAAGGTGACAAAAATGTAGGCCTATAGCGTTTAGGTCTGTGGGCCTAAAAAGTGAAAACTACCCTACTTATTCCAATAGTTAAGCCTGTTGTTTAATTGTTTTATCTAAAATGTTATACTGTTCCTTATTTGCGGAATTTTCTTGTAGTAGGCTAAGCACAAAGTCCATTAACAAGCAGACCTAGGCTATTTTAGTGAGAAAACCTGTGAAAGTAGATAGGCCCATAAGTTCTGAATAATTAGACCTACAGATCGACAAGAGATATTTTGCTGGGTCTGTTACAGTATACTCTGGCTCTATATCAGTTAACGTAATTAAATAAAGTCTTGTCACTGACTGACGTAGCTTTAAAATGCATAGGTTTATATACTGTGCTCATATGCAGTAAACCTAGAGCCTATTTCTGAATCAAATTTGATTCCTCAGTCATAGGGTATATATTTCTACTTTCAATTTTTGAGTGTGATAATTAACTTTTACGAATTTTTATCATTTTATAATTTGAATTTGTAGCTACCAGTATTCAATTGAAACTTCTGTTTTTATTATAAAACCACCATCGACAGTAATTTTCTTGCATAGGCCTACTAGTAGGCCTATTTAAAACGCAAGTTAATAGATGTTATTAGGGGCCGTTTACATGCTGTATAACGCTCAAGGGTAGGTTTGTGTTTGTTAGCGTTATATTGTGTAGGTTGAAGGTTCCTTGTATAACAAACTTTTTTCAGCTAATGCTAATTTTGTTGCTTACAATTTTAACAAATCCCTGTGCTCTTAAAATCAATTTTGTGTGATTTGTTTTTATTCTGGTTTAAATTAAAATTAATTCACTTGAAATATTTAATTCTGTAGGTAGTATCAAGGTGTTTGGTTTCAATGCCTATAGTATGTGTAAATAGTTTTAGTTGTAGTATCAAATATGTTGATTGTATGCCTTTTAACGTGCTTATTGACTGGGGTGGGGTAGGGGTAGGTGGCATATTTGTTATATAATATAGGGGTTTGATTCACAGCTTCTGTTATATAACGTTATTAGGGGTAGGGGTGGGTCAAAATTGAGATTTTATACGTTATGTAATATGTGAACGGCCTCTTAAAGAAAAACGCCTATTTATTAAATTATTATAGGCTAGTAAAGGTATAAATTCATTAGGGGCCTACAGTAAAAAATAAACTGCTTGCTAGCAAAGTGGAAATGTTATGATGTAGGCATACATTTGCTTACAACGCCTAGGTCTACAATTACCAACTCTAATGTTCCTCTTTCTTACAGCTCTTACATCCAATCACTATTCGTGGCTGCCACTGTGTAGTGACTGGCACCAAATCGCTGGATGTTTTACAACATTAGAGTAGCGCAGATCATCGAACAAATTATTATTCACCGTAATATATGCAGGCCTAAGCGTAATTGAGGCGTTCTTTCTGCTCATGATGCCATTGCATTAATATGAGAGCGACAGAAATAGTAGGCTATAGGCCTAAGCTTAATATGATAGGTAGCCTATTTTAACCTCGTAGTCTGAATTTTCAGTAGGCCTTTGTATTGATGGCGATGGCGCCAGCTAGGCCTATAGCATTTAAGCAGATCGCGTTATGGTCGTACGTAGGAGTTATTTTTAGCAGGTCCAAGAATATTACTGTCCGCCATTTCAATATTATTTATAGTTTACAACGTAGACGGCAGGCCTAAATTTCCACTGACATTATGGGACTCAACTTACTCTATATAAAACGTAAAGACGTCGTCTATGTAGGCCTATAAATGCTAGACCGTCTAAGGCAGCTTTTGGTGTTTTACATTACACTTTTAAATAGTAAACATTTCACAGACCTTTAAGCGGGTCATGAGGCAGGTAAAGAGTGAAACAGTGAGGTCAATATAACCTGCCGAGATCTATTTGAATAGGCCTACATGTAATTTACAGATGTAGGCTTGTTAACTGGTTTGCTGAAAAGGTTATTTGGCCAGAAGCATATAAATTTTATACGTTTTACCAACAGTTGGATATGCCTTAATGGCGTCAAGTGGTTTTATACAATCTTAATATTCATGACGACTCATCTAGGCAGCTACCTTTGTCGGGCTCAACTAACTTACCATGCCACAGACTATTCGTTTAATATCTTAAGTATCTCAGTTTTCCAATAATTTCTTCCACAATACACTCGATACTCCTCATCCAAGCTGTTTGGAAAGAGATCCACCTAAGGAAATGATGCCAAATGTGGCGCTGATCATAGTTTTCATGACCGCCAGTCGATTGTTTCGTTGTAATATATACTGTTCTTCGGATTCTCGTTTCTGGGAGGATGTTGATAATCGAGATAGGTCCGAAAATTGTTATTCATCTTCGTATGTAAACTAACTGCGGACTGTCAGTTTGTCTGGTGTCTGCTGTCTGCAATAATCATCGGACCTCCACCGTATAGCAGGAGAATTCCCTCTGATAAGAATTCGTTTAAGGTGGTGCATGTCAGCTGCGACTAGACTTAGAGTAGGTCTTCCGAAATTAGCAGTTTGCGATTATGATCGACTAGGCCTACGTTGATTAATAATTTCGTTGACCCGAACTTTTGTGGTAGCCTAAGTAACACTCTTATAATTATTTGCTGTAATAATAATCTGAGACTTCAGAGTCTTATAGCTCAATGCATCGCTTCCTTAACACAGCCTGTAGATCGCTTCAATATCATCCTCACCGTATACGTAGGTTACAGGGTGGCTCAAAAAATTCCACCGGACAAACTGAAATTTCTCGGCAATTAGAAGAGTTTTCTTAATCAAAATGTCAGGTTTTATGGGGGAGATATTTGTTAACTTTCCTGACAAATTTCTCTGAAAAAGTTTCGTTGCTTCAAAATTACAGCTTGTTAAATATTATGTTCCCTATTTAGAAATTTCAGAAAAATTTACGTGAAAATGACCCCGCTAAGAATTTTCCTAATATTTCGGTCAAAAGTAGGAAGTTTCAAATAAAATTTCATGGACTGAAAGGTAATTCATATCTACATATAGCAACCAAAGTTAACCAAAATATTTCGCTCAGAACAAAAGTCATTCAACTTTTAGTGATGTCACCTGCTGTTTCTTTGATGGTTCAAATAACTTTTAACCATTTTTTGCTACTATTTACGTCAAAAATACGAATCGTTTAATAAAATTGTAAAGGCTTAAACGTGATACATATAACAGCCAAATTTCATCAAAATTTGTCAAATGGAACAAAAATCACAGCATCTTTAGTGAGTCGACCTGCGGTATTCTGGTGATTCAAAAAAGGGAAGCGCAACACATGTAACAAGATTAAAGGGCTGTAACTTTTGTTGCGTTCGAGATATTTTGATAAAATTTGGTTGTTATAATTATGTCAATATGAGTTCCCTTTGGGGCTGCAGAATTTCATTAAAAGATTTTTACTTCGCAAATAAGTAATTAGCAAATTAGTAAAATAAGTAATTAGCAAATAAGTGTTAAACGTTTTTGAACCATCAAACGCAGTGGGTGACGTCACTAGAAGTTGAATAACATTTGTTCTGTTTAAAATATTTTGCTGAAATTTGGCCATAGTATGTAAATATGAATTATCTGTCGGTCTGTAAAATTTTATTTTAAAAGTACCACTTTTGTCAAAGATATCGGCCAAAAACTAATTTGGGTCATTTTTTTCGAACCACCCTGTATATGGCTTTGTGATTTTAGGTCGGGACCGCCTCTAATTAGGCTATTTATCTGAGATGGCTAAACATAAATCTGCTTAATATTTACAAACATGGGTGATAATTATATCAATTACTATGAGATGGTTTACACGAAAAAGTTCGCATCAGGTGAATATTGGACGTTTATTGTGTATCTCAATCGTGCTGACTTAACTCAGGCCCCATTATTTTCTTCTCCGACCGACAACAGTATAATCTGCAGAGCACCAGACAATTATTTTTACGAAACCCGCTTCTTACTAAGGTCCCTCCTATCTACCCAGCACAACAGAGTCTCGTAGTCGGCTGCTGACCATTCCCTCATCATGGACTCTGCTGTATCGCTCGGAGATAAGAAGTATCATCTTCAGTTCACTGATGGCTTTCCAGGTCCTTCGACTTCTTTCCGCGCGGAGCCGAGAACCCGGGCGGTGGAATGGCTCTCCGGATCGGATCGAGCTCTGCAGACAACCAGTTTTCCAGTCGTCTCTTCCCGCCGACGATCAGGACGATGGCGTCTTCGGAGGTCGTCGGTGGTGCATCGCGGACAGATCGTCTGCCCCGCGGGAACCATCCTCCGGTGACCGGATGGGTCCGACCGTCGTCCCCTGCGATCGTCTCGTCCATGAGATCGGCCAGACCGGCGTAGAGCCGACCGCTGTCGATGTCTGAGACGTCGCGAATGACGAACTGGTCGTCCTGAGAAGTAACAGAAAAGCAGAACGATCCAGGTTAATTTAAATTTATATAGGCTAATATATACAATATATCTGTATATATATATTGTAATTGTTATTGCAACATATAATATTATGCCTTGGTCTTCACTCGTTGGGCTCACGGTGTCACGACTAATGGTTCACAGACAAATAGTTCACGACAAATGGTATACGGATAAATGGCTCACGACAAGTGGTTCCCACTTATATCCAGCTTCCAATCGTATTAACGTAGTTATATCTTAATCTTTAATCCCACTTCGAGTGTAATTGCATCGTACTTCCAGCTTCCAGTTGTAGTTGTTTTTATCAAATTTCATTCCACTTCGAGCTTAATCTAGATTTTCATCGTACATCTTCATACACACATGGCGTTATCGTCATACCACTTTACGTTAGATTTTCATCGCAAATCCAGCTTCCAGTTATGGATGTGTTTCTTATCGTCCATCCCACTTCGAGTTTATTTAGATTTTCATCTTATATCTACTTAGTACACGATACGGCATAGTGAACGAAATGTCTGTGGACGGTTTGTCCAATAATCGTAAACCATTAATTTTGTGTGTGAACCATTTGTCGTTGAACCCGATCTTACTAGGCAATACTCTACTTTAACTAATCGTAATCGTAAACTCGACACTTCTAAAGCGCTCTGTAAAGTTAAGCGCTGGGCACCAGCTAATTCACGAGCGCTGCGTAAAGTCAAGAGGGTAGTCAATGAGAAAAGTCCGTGGTGGTCTGAGGTCGAGTTCCAGGAGGTCAGGGCAGAGGGAAGAGCAGCTGTTAAGGCGAGTGTCGTTAAATCTTTTCTAGTTTCATGAAGCTTTCTAGTACAATAGGGGTCTCCAGGATTTGTAATTTCGTATAGCATAATTCCTTCCAATCTGATTTTGCAACTGCAATATCCATAAAACTTGAACTTTCGGTCGTTGCCAGACTTATATCGTCTGTTAATTCTTCATAGTTGAACATCCTGTTACGGCCTGCTAGGCTCTGTTATACTTATTGGATTTTGACTTTGGAATTTGCATACAATGTTACATGCTAATGCACCATGAGTTAACCCGGATTTCACCTGAAATGATCATCGAAAGATGATCTGCGTTATGATACAAACATCGCAGATTAGCCTAGATTTAAATGATGTTTCATTATAATAACATGAAGAATAATCACAGAAATGCACAGAAGGAATTCGCTGCTACTTTCCATTCTTTTGGCTGATTTCCTGAGACTGTTCTTGAATACTTGAAAAGTGGGACTTTAGTTTATAGTTTAAAGCCAAGGGGGTAGTGTAGTGGTTAAGGTCGCCGCCTGGCAACCGAAGGGTTGCGGGTTCGAATTCCACCCGCCGTGTAATGATATTGAGCAAGTCCTTCACTCACAATTGCTCATGGCGCTTCGGTGTGCAAACTCCGACACACCTCCGGGCTGTAGTCGGGACCGCTTCTGAGTAGAAAGAGACTTCAAGGGGCGGTATAGAAATGTGTTAATAAATAAAATAAATAAACAGAGGCATCTGAGGCTGATGATAGAGGACAAGTGGTAGTGAAGGAACTGAGAACGTGTTGAATTCAGTAGGGTGAGCATTGCAGTCTATTATACAGCGTTCAATACTTGACTTAAATTGTGATGTCAGAGCATACATCAACATGTGTTAGTCCATTGGATTTTCAGTTTGCATTCAAACCTTACAAGTGTCTAGTATAAAATCTAGTGTCCTTGGAAGGTTGGATGAAGGTCAACGTTGTCCTATTAACCTTCATGTAGCTGGTGCAAAGGTAAAAAGGTAAAGGTGAGCTATTTAGATAAGAAACAAACCGCTTTTCTCCTCCATTACGCTATTCTTGATTTCATTTGGTACTGGTGTCGGTGAATAAGCGGGTGTTTTGTCTTACTCTGAGGAATGTTGAAGATTTACATTTATATAGTGCAGCATACCAGTGTTTACCTCTACCGCCCTTTGCAACACATAGGTGAGGCCAAGAGTCCAACGAAGACCCCCTACGAAGACCCCCCTACGGGTCTCAGTATGGTTCAGTTTGTTCCGTCTTGCGTGTCTCTTTTACATGATGCCTGGTGAGGGCAGACACTGATGCAGAAAATGTCTATTGAGAGTGGCGGAAAATGTCCATTGAGAGTGGCAGTGTGGTACTAGACTATAGATTCCTCTTGTTTGACATGCATTTTACTCTACATAGACTTACACCATTCTCGGTTGGCTAGATGGGCATGTTTCATCACATAATGCGAGCATTGTGTGCTTGGGACTAGATAAATGGTAGCACCCTGGCATGAAGGACAAAATGTCAGAGGACAGGAACTCTACCCGCTACCCTTCTGCGTGTCTGACAGGTAGACTCAGCCCTCAATTCCCTCATCGGAGGGTGTAATGAGAAGTAGAATGAATTGATGCCTTTTAAGCTTGTCATACAGTTCAATTTGACTCCTGTTAAACTTGCTATCATCTGTTAGTTGGAATTTACTAAATGAACATTATCAGGTTCACTTCAGCATGATACATGCTTACATATAATATTATATGTGCTGCTCACAGACTTACCTACATGCCTTCTTATTGATATTCCCACCCTACAATCCTACATACACATGTATAACCCACAGTTACAGACTTACACAAGTCTTACATAAATACACACTTGCATAAATTGATAAGCACATGGTTACATACAGTAAGTGCATACTTATAAAGTGCAATTAGCGCATGGCCACCTGTTGTGAGCAGTTCTTCATAAATTGGCCAATGCAATGCAGTATAATATGTATAGTACAGGGATTACATGCATACAAACTCTGTTAATTAATTAGCCACTTATCTTTCCCATTAAGTCTGTCCCCGTTTCTGCACCTCCTATTCAAGTATTGGCACCTCATAATTATTGTTAATTAATTTAGTCACTCACTCTTACAAATGTTCATGTGCATACATGCAGAAGATAGGGGCAACACCAGGGCTTGACCTCCCCGGATTTTGACTTGGCACCTGAATGCACAAAGAGTTTTTCTATTGCGGAATTGATGTGATATAGCACCTGTGAATAAGCTGGTCTCCCTCTGACTTTGCTTTTGTGTGGTGCTGATCATTTTGAGGATTTACACAACATTTGCATTGCATTGCAATACTCTAAAGAGTTTCAATCAATAATTGGAGTCTTTGTGTTGCCTAATATTATTGGCCACACTACTGCCCTATATTTTGACCTTAGTTTTTTGTCTGGCAAGCTGACTAGGCATATTTACTGTAATAATACTACTGCATGCTCTTAGCAGACATTCTCTTAAGCATATGGACTTACTTAATCAAAGGCTTAAGCGGTAACTGCTTCCTTATCTTGGTTAGCCGCTCGTTGCTTAAGCGATTCTGAGTTGACTGCTGGGTTGGCTGTTGTGCAATGGTCTCTTTTGAGCAATCGTTGAGTGCTTTTCTACCTGACACGGTGCGTCAGGTACTTGTGCCGTTTCCGTCTGCTGCGACGTTTTTGAGTCGAAGAAAAACAAAGATCTTCCAGTTTCATTGGCCGTCCGTTTGTTTACCTTCGTTCAAAGCGCCAGCTACGGGTCCATATATTGCCTCTTGTCGATGATGGCTCGATGATGTGTTCCTTTGGTATAAATGAATACGTTTGATTGTACTGGCTTTACATCTGACAATGTTTTATGTGAGATGTTATTAATTGTTCAAATGATTGGATTGTTGTTTGAATACTTTGATTTGATTGACTAAGTGGTTAGTTGAATGCTTTGTGACAGGATGATTCAGTAAATGAGTCAGGTATGAAGCTAAAAAGCTATATGTTGATAAGTAAGTAGCCTGTTTGACATGTATGTATTTGCGTCTTTCAAGCGCACTTGCATAACATTGTATATGACGATTATAAGCTATGTTTGAAATGAACTTTAAAAGAAATAAAAATTATATTTGTTAAGTAACACCTGCTTTAACAAATGCAGCTAAAATATTACATTTATTGACTAAATTACCTCTTAAGAGCTTAAATTTTTAACAATTGGGAGCGTTGGTGGCTAAGGGACTGTCAGATCAGATCACTTTTGAGATATTGGGTCTTCTAGGGATCGGTCTTTCAAGGAACTAAGGAATATCATGAACTAAAGGGAAAAGTGGTGGTTGTGGAATTTGTGGTTTAGTGAGCGTTGAGTTTGTTCAAAGGTCATACTGTTGCTAATGTGAATTTGTGCTTAAGTTAGTGAATGTGATTGCCAGATGCAGAGAGAAGATTTAGCATCAGATTTAAAATTAAAGAATAAACTTCTCCAATCTCCATACTGTATTCGCTTTATCGTTTAAAGTAAATTGACCTTATCAAAATAAATTGACTGAGAATATTTCACATGCTAAAAGCTCTTGTTTGTGACAAATGAAAATTTTATAGTGTTGACAGAGTTTACAAAATTCCCAATATGCGTATGACATATGTGTGAATTCTGTGGGAAATGACTTATGTTATTAATCCATTATGTTAACAGAGGGGGAACTCTATAAACTACATGTACATCATTCAAGTAAGAATTTTTGGCATTTAGCAATTAATGTATGTGTTTCATACAATATTCTAGATACAAAGTTACGATCATTTGTGTGAAGGAGAGTATATCCATTAATGACACCTCGTTTATGTATGCTTCTATTTATATCCAGGAGCTGAAGGGTGGAAAATCTTACCAGAAGGTTGGATTTGTTGATATCAATCTATCAGAGTTTGCCGGAGCTGGATACACTTCGGAGCGATATCTTCTGGAAGGTTATGATTCCAAACGACGCCTTGACAACTCGGTCCTCAAAGTCAATGTTCACATGACCCTGCTCTCGGGTGACCCTTGCTTCAAAGTGTAAGTATTGCATTGTATCTGTAGATTTCTCAAGCACCTCTTTCACTACCACCTTATCCGAGGTGCTCCCTGTGCGTTGGACCCCTTGAGAAAATATGTTTTAAGACAAGAGAGTAGAAGCAGTAGCACTGCCAGTTAAGATTGCAAAACGAGTCAATGAAGGTCATTTCACAGCAATGAAACAACAGACGCATAGGTGCAATACTGGGCAGTATTTGTTCGAGAATGACGCACCAGATGGTCATAATGGCCTAGAGAACGGAGAAGATGATCCCAAGCAGCCGACAAAGGTTGCTGAATCAGGTCACAGAGTGTGTTTAAGGAGCTTGACCCAAGACAGCTCTTATAGGTACAATATCGAGAGAGTTTTAAACTGGATACAGGCAGTAAGAGGAAGCCAATGAAGCTGCTGAGTCGTGAATGTGGAGATGTGAGCGAAACGTAGAAGGCGGGCAATCAAACGGACAGCTGCATTTAAGACTGATTGCAATGGAGACAAGTGCAGTTACTGATTGTAAACAAATATAATTGTACCAAATGTAATCAGAACCAGATTTTAAAAAGAGTGGACTCAACCCTACAAAATTGCAAAAAAGGACAATATAAAACTTAACATTTAGGAAGACTTTAAATAATTGTTAAAAACTAAAATATTTTTGCTGTCACATCTCATAGCATTGTTTTTGATATTACTAGGTTTCTAACTTTTAGTGTATTTTAAAGAGAAAGTTTAGGTTTGCAGTGAAATTCCTGAAAGTGAAAAGTCTGGAATGTCTGAATGTAAAAGGTCTGAAAGTAAAAGACCTATACAATGAAATGCCTTAAGCTCATGCCCAAAGATTAAGGTTTCTAGTATATCTTAATGCCCAAAGATTAATGTCCAAAAGTGAGAAAGGCCAATAAGTGAAAGTTTTAAAGCTGAGCGGCCTGTGAGTGATTGTAAATTGACATGACCTCGTTATCATATGGCCTTTTTTATACATACCAGTTGAGTAGTAGCCAAGACAAGATACTATGTACTTTGAGATGGTCTCGGGTGGTCCTCAGAGGAAATTCTGTCCAGTTTGATTGAAATATAGGCATATCAACTGCAGTGCAACAGCTGGAACACTCTTAATAATATAATAAGGTCGGCTTCACAGCAGGTTCGATTTATCTGCAGTGCAACAGCTGAAACACTCTTAATAATATAATTATAATATTTATTCTTTAATGACCAATCGCTAACCGCACTTTGGTTTACAAGTACAAGTTATACGAAATACTGCCTGCATAGCACGACGCGCAGGTCGGCTTCACAGCAGGTTCGATTTAACTAGTGGCCTAATTTAAGTGCTGGAACACTCCTGGTGCGGCCAAACCAGGAGTGGGGGTCGGCGATTTTATTTTCCAGCTGACAAGAGACAACCCACACAACAGAACTAGCGGCCTCGACAATGATTTTCGAGGGGGCCCTCCCTGTTGGAAAATCTTTATATATTCCGTGCCGGCACTGCCTGTCAAATGACCAACGACGTAAAGCATCGGTGAGACACAGAAGATGTGTTACTGTTTAGGACCGTATAAAAAAATTACCCGACGAATTCCGACTGCTTAGTAACTTATTGCGAATAAATTCCAACGCAATAACTCGTTTTAGAAAATAATTATTACTTTTCTGTGACGATCACGTAAACAAAACGACCGATAGGATCAAAGTTCAGAGTTCGCGTCGTATGATTCGGGGCACGATTCGGAGCATAATGTTTCCGCTTTGGAACTTCTCCCTCACATATGCCATCAGATGATCAGAATGATGGTATCGTGGTTATGTCCTTTTTTGATGCCAATAATCAGTGGCGGATCTAGGGGGGCCCGAGCACCCCCTTAGACATAACCCTAACCAGCGGCGGATCTAGAAATTCAGTAAGGGGGGCTCAAAAATTTCACAACTCATCTTGCAACAAATCTAATGTCATTTTGTCATCAATCACATATTTTCTTATTTCCTTGATAAAAACACGTTAGGGTTAAATTAGGGTAAGCATTGAAGTTAGGGTTTGTTAAAAAGCTTAAAGAGGACATTTGCGCACGAGCGCGAAATTTTTTTGACTTTTTTTAATTCAATATCATGTGACACACAGTATTTGGACGCCGTGGTACGGTAATTGATTTTGGAGTCCATGAACGCATCGTTAATTTATTTTGGAGTCCAGTCACAAATTATGGGCGACGCCCATAATTTGTCAGTACCGTGCGCACTGCGCATACACTATTTATGTAGCGCAATAGGTCACTAGAAAATGTCTGCAGTCTAACAAACAAATTATTTGATATAAAATAGAAAATAGGCTACCGTACTTGTTTAAGTTGTTTCATTCTTTTGGATTTCATTTTAATTCTAAACAATATTTCCGGATCTTTCGATCGGTGATGCGATGATGCGATGATGCGATGTTTGTCTGACCGGGCT
>JAQFXW010003430.1:0-11919 GCA_034693945.1 Dendrobaena attemsi
GATGCCTAAGCATAGAATTTCAATGAAAGCGATGCTTACGTAACTAACAGACAGCGTATTAATTGCGGTGACCAAACGGCAGCCGCGACCAAATACCACGAACATTACAGGAACTCTCATCGTTGGGTATAGGCTACGCGCCTCGCAAAATTCCCCCTTTGGGCATGCACCCCGATCCCTGACGTAACGTCCTTCAAAGGGACCGAGGGTGCTATTACGAAACGGTGTATATATAGAGAAATGTTTTTCAAATCTCGAAATGCCGCCTGCAGTCCAGTACGGATCGTTGCAACGGGAGATTGGTGAGTGTATATGTGCATGGATTCTGGATTACGTGACGACGGGGGTTAAGTTATAAGGGGTTGAAGGGATCGAGGGGCTCTGTCACGCCATGCATGTGTAGTCAGACACGGCCCCTCTCCTCCCCCTGTGAGAGCCCGTCATAAAAGACCGCGACCAAAGTCGATCTCAAAGGGGTTAATTATAGAGTGGATCAGAACGAAAGGGTCTGAGAAGGAAGACATCAGTAGACATTATATACACAGACGGACGAAGCGACGCACACAGGTGACAGAAACGCAAAAACGAAGCCAAACGACGAGAAAGACACACACAGATACAGACCGAGACATGCAGACTGCAGAGGACAGGCATGCGGAGAGAACAGACATAGGCCTACGGAGAGCAAACGGCAGAGAGAGAGAGACGTCATTATAGGGAGAAGCCTAAAACAGAACAGAAATACACGAAAATGAAGAAAAGCAACGAAATGTAAAAAAGTATTTTCTAGCAATACAAGTAAGCCTAGTATGTACATGTCTTTCAGACAAAGAAACAATTATTTAAAGACGTGAATGCAGAGAAATGCTGCAAATGGTCAGTGATAAGCAAATATACCGGTATTTCAATGTGCCTGCATGGTAAGAGCCTATGTATCTCTTCCTCTGCTTATATACAGTGTATTTGCATACAAGCGTCTGCAATCGACATATGCAATGAGCTTATCACTCGATCCATGTGAACGCCTAAACTGAATTTTGACTTTCTGTCAAAGATGATGAATATAGGTGCACATTATAGGTCGTATAATTCGCTAACCTATGATTAGCTATCGGTCGATATATACAAGCAGTAGCCTATCACAACACAGAGTAACATACGATCTGTTTACTTTTAATGCCTATAAACTTAGTCCTATACCCATATGCCTACTCCAATAAATTATTACATTATTATAAATATTATAGAAAATGTTCATTACACATTAATATATATATATATATATATTAATAAATGCATATATGCATAATAAATATATATATATATATATATATTAATAAATGCATGCGTCTATGATATCTAATATGATATAGGCCTATATATATATATAATATTATGTTTGTACATGAAAACGATACAAATAAATAATTCATACTCATATAAATTTAGTTATAGACACGTAGGGGGCCTATATTCGTCTCTGTGTATCTATATACAACGAAGATATATTATGACATATTTAAATCGGTGTAGTGATATATGAATATACCAATAATTATGAATATATATTTAGATAGATAGATAGTGTAATGGAGGTTGTTTGTTTGTAATTGTGGCTTATCATGACAGATATATTCTGATTGTGCTGTCGTCTGCTTCGTCTTCTGTCTGTCGGCGACCGTTGACGACGATCAATGCTTGTGTTGTGTCGGTCGGTCTTCAGACCTTCTCATTAGCCGTCTTCCGTTGACGTTTGCAGCCAACTTTCTCACGTCAACCGACGAATTGATCAACGAACCCGACGAAATATATAGCCTATCTGTGGAGGCATTCGCACAGCAAGACACAGATGCAGACAAACGCACGGACAGATACAGGGACACAGAGGAAGACGGACATAAAATCAGACAGACAGACATGTATAGACAGACAGACAATCACATGTCCTTGTGTGACGGTAGGTCTGTCTGTGTATCTCTCCGTCTGTGTAACTCTCCGTCTGTCTGTCTCTATCGGTATATCTGGCGGTTAATATGTTTGTATCTGTCTATCTGTATGTCCACATACATGTAAGCTTAAGTCTGTCTCTTCGTGTGTCCGTCCGTCCATTCATATGTCCGTCTGCACAACTGCCCAAATCTGCGTTATAAACTCTCTAAACGTCACGAGATGTCATTGTCTGCGTTCTCTTTAAAGCCGTCCCTCCATTCGGAATAAAAGTTGTCCCAGCGGTTCATTCGTTCCCCCCCCCCATACGTGTCAATGGCCCGACGTTCGCTAGGACCATACTCCGACCAGTTGGCGTCGAAATTAATTGAGACATGAACGTACGTGTATATATATAAGGGTCGGGCGTTTTTTGGCTTTTTGATGTCTCGCGTCTATCGCCGACTGAGACCTGACTCTTCCGATCTAAACAATCATTAGCAGTAGACCAACTACTCTTCATTTTGAGAAATCCTAAGATCGTGGTAAACAAATCACAAGATCTAAATTTCCAAGCAGTACTGAAACTATGCAAACAATTCTATCATTACATATTCAGGACTGTACTCACTACTACTCCAAGATTTTGGGATTTTTCTATCCCTTTAGGGCCCTCTTTTTGTGACTGTATATTGTAATATAACATTCATTGGTATACGGTTACAAATAAAATGAAAATGATTGATTGACTACTGCTGGTGGTAACAAATCTCAAGATTGCTCTAAATCATCTCAAATCGAATCCCAAAATCCCAAGATCTTGAGAAATTTCCATAGCAGTATAGGAGCACTGATCATTAGCAACAGCCTATTGATGCTCGAATGCCATTGTATAATGTATACAATACATGAGGTCAGCCAATGAGTGCGCTTGCACCTCAGAATGTACTTATTTGAGTGTGCAAACCCAATTGCAGTCGCATGTTTACATGTACTGAATGGTGTGAATGTAGACGATTGTTATGAGGATGTAAGAGGTGGATTTATGGCGTTGAACGAAGTTGCACGCGACGCTGTAATGAAAGCATGTCTAACAAATTAAGATCATGTACATTGCTTCGTATCGCAAGAACTCCGACACTGCAATCATGCTACACTTAAACTACTCATGCATACAATTATAAGAAACTTATTTATACGTAATATAATTATATATATTATATAATATTTATATTGTAGTCATATATATTTACACACATAATGAGTATCATTGTGCTTATATAATTATTACATATGTATAATATTTGTATAGCCTACAGTTATTACATCGTATGTTTTAGATCTAGCCTCCCTCGGTAAGTAAGTGCATGCTATAGGCCTATGACTGTATGAGGAGCTGATTAGCTTTTATAATCGGTGTGAAGACAAGACGGCGAAGGAGAGGACTTACCCTTCGCACTCATGTGCCGAGGCCAAGAAACGGAAGTGGCTTCGCACTTAATTCATGCACACATTATTGTCACAGTCGTCTGCCTTTCGAGCTATAGAGCCTAACAGATTACAGCTGTAGCAGCTGCTTAACGACTATTGAAGTTGTTGAAGCCAGAGAGTTGATGGTTCGAATCTACACTTCAAAGCACTGCCTAATGTGCATATCTAGGTCCTTGAGCAAGTCCTTCGCTCACAATTGCTCTGCGGGGAGGGATTAGTACAACGGCTAATACACTGCATGGTACGAATAATTGTATAAGAATAAGTAAGGCAGCAAGACTCTGTCTGCGTGTCTGTCTGTCTGCGTAGGAATCTTGAGCCAGCCTTTCACTCACAATTGCTCGAGGGCTTCGGCGTGTTAACGTCGACCAACCTCCTGGCTGTAGTCGGGATCCCCTCCGAGTAGTAGTAGTAGTAGTCGACTTAGAGGGATTGCGTGTATGCGCTTGTCGTGTTTACACGCCGGTTTCACTCGTGCTTTGCTATAGCTGATCCCTCCTTGTGGAATGGTCTTCCTCCCTCCTTGTGGAATGGTCTTCCTCCCTCCTTGTGGAATGGTCTTCCTCATGCACTTAGTTCCACTCTATACTCTCTGTCTCTCTTCCTACTGCTGTTCGCACCTTCAAGTCTCATCTTTTTCCTCGAAATCCTCGAGCTGGAAGCGCTTCTGAGTAGACTTGTTTTGTAAGATGCGCTAAATAAAAGTTCCGATACAATACAATAAAGAGACGGTATATAGATTATATAGATATATACGTGAATAATTAAATGCCACAGCCATCAGAACTTAGCAAAGCAAAAAAGTTATCATCATTATTGCTTTCTCTTTATCTTCTGTATAACTGTCTGTCTCTGTGCGTGTCTGTGTGTGTGCTTGTCTGTCCTTGTCAGTCTGTTTGTATCTGCCTGACTGGCTGACGTTGGTATAGTATGGGCAGAACCGTGCGAGGACCGTAACGCGACAACAGTGATTTAGTTATATCTTCGGCAAATCATAAAACAGTCGTTGAACCGTAAAAGAGTCAAGAAGTTCCCACGCTAGGTGTCAAAAGGATTTACAATAGGAGGAGGAATACGAGGAGGAGGAGGAGGGGGAGGAGATGGGAAAGGGGCGAAGAAGGAGGAGAGAAGCAGACGGTCTGACGACTGAGAGTGCCTGTGACATCAGACCGCTGGCATAAAGGGAGGCGAAAAAGCGACGATTAAACCAAAAGGGTAAGGTACCGGTATGCGTAACGTCATAGTATTGGGAAAGAGCAAGCGAGAGCAAGAAAATGTGTAAGAGAAAGAGAGAGTGATGGAGACAGACATAGAACTAGACAGATAGACAGACAGAAAGTTGGCCTATATAGGCAGAATAAAAAAAACAGCGGGCGGGAGAGCGAGAGAGAGAGAGAGAGAGAGAGAGAGAGAGAGAGAGAGAGAGAGACATTAAATAACAGATCGAACAATAACCACGCAGAATCTCCAGAGATACGGATTGCAATCAAATTGTGTAAAGAAGAAGTAGAAAATGGAAAGTATACTATAATAGCGAAGCAAAGAGGAGTTGGAGAATGAGCAGGCATGGATTAGCCAATGGTTTCAGAGGGAACCACCACGCCTACTAAGTATTTCACACGCCTCCGGGCTGCAGTCGGAACCGCCTCTGAGTAATAAACTTGAAGAGGCGCTGTAGAAATATACTCTTATGAATAAATAAATAATAAAATATGCCTAATAAAATTAATATCGACAAGCAGATGAATGACAATGTATAGGACGCAACGCATATTTATGCAGTATATGCATATTGTTTTTAGCTGATCTAACAACTTAGCAGCGTAATCGACATAAAACAATTGATAAACTAGACACGTTGAGCTGAGATTGCCTGAGAAGTCACTGAAAACAGTGCAGAGGGTCTTTGCAAGGGGCAATGTTCGTTTTTTGTAACATAGACACTTTCCTTAACCGTATAGGGGATACTTTGACCCATGGCAAATGATTGCAAAAATTAAGTCCAAATTCAGTCTGGTAACAGCCAGTACTAAAATTGGTTTGAAAAAGTAGCCAGGTCTCTTAATATTAGTGGCTTTGGGCATAGTCGGCGAGCGGGGAACGCGCGAAGTGGCGATTGCAGAAGACAAGAAGCCCCTAACGATTAGAAGGTCTGGGGAGCGTCGTAAGCTCCCCAGCGGGGGTCTGAGGTGGAGCCCCAAAAGTCAAAGAAATTTTGAGCATTTGATGCCAAAATGGAGCAAATTTTTAGTTTTTTTTACCTCATATTTTCAACGATGATTTGGTTGGATATGAAAGTACCAAAACTATCACCATCATTCTGTTCAAATGTTTGACTATACATCATAGCCTATAGGCCTACTTGTGAGAAAACCGATATTCGTGGTGTCAGAAAACACCGATCGACGATAAACTAGTATTTAATTCTTGTACTGTGAATTTGTCGAGATAAGAAAAAGTAGCAGGACTAACGAGGAAGCTTAGCAATTGCAGGTCAATCAATAACCAACTTCCATAGTATTTCGGTCTTAATTTAGATCAAATAATTTATTGTCCAATAAGATGATGTGGCCTATATAGCGGTGATTGAATAGTGTGTCCTGTTTAGCTAATAGGCTAATTGTTGTGAAAACAACCATTAAATTTTCAAGTGGATATGACATGTAGGCTTACGTTGTGGATGCACAGGGCTGCCGCTACATACGTATTTGGTGAAATTTTGGTCCCTGCAGGCTTCTTTGTGGAGGCTGAGGGGGTAAAAATGTATGACCCAAGAATAGAATGGAAACATTATTTTACATGGATGCCGAGTTTTCGAGGCCTTGAGGGCCGGGCCTCCAAGCATACGCGTATGCTTGGGCCCTCACAGAAATCAATGAGATACAATACAATACAACTACGCATTTATAACGCGCCCTAGTAAAACAAAGTCTTACAACAATTTTATTTGAAAATGTTCACTTTTACGAAGATATTAGCAAAAAAACGTAGGGGGTCTCTTTTTTTGCCTGTACTCTCACATCTTCCTCTCAGCAGTTGTGATGGGGTGCACTATCCACTGATACATGTACCGGGTGGGCCATAAAAAACGATCCCCTACCTTTTTGCCAATATTTTCGTCAAAAGTGGAATGTTTAAATGAAATTTTACAGGCTGCAAGGCAATTCATATATACGTATAGCTGCCAAATTTATACAAAATATTTCACACAGAACAAAAGATATTCAACTTTTAGTGAAGTCACCCACAGTTTTTGATGGTTAAAATAACGTTTGACCGCTTTTTGCTAATAATTCCGCTGAAAGTCAAAATCTTTTAATGAAATTTCACAGGTTCAAAGGTAACTCCTATTTACATGTAACGACTAAACTGTATAAAAATATCTCAAACGCAACATTAGCTATAGCACTATTAGTGAATCCACCTTCTGTGTTCTGATGATTCAGAAAAGTGTAACACAATACATGTTACAATAAGAAGTGTTGTAATTTTTGTTGCATTTGAAATATTTTGAAATATTTTGGTAAATATTGGTCATTATAATTATGTAATTTACCTGTGAGCCTGTAGAATTTAATTAAAAGAGTTTTACTTTTGGCAGAAATATTAGCAAAGAACTGTTAAAGCCTCTACATCGTTTTGGAACTATGAAATAACAGTGGGCGACGTCACTAAAAGTTGAATAATATTTTTTCTGTTTGTCACTTTTTTTTAAATTTTGCAGTTTTACGTAAATATGATATTGTCTTTCAATCTGTAAAATTTTATTTGAAAACTTCCACTTTTGACGAAAATATTGGGAAAAGACGTAGGACGATCATTTTTTATGGCTCACCCTGTAATACCGTATATCACTCGTCCAATCCATTCCACAAGTATACAATTCTCGCACTGATGAACACGAATACAGTTACATAAATAAATTAAAATGGCTCTGAAGATATGTAATCTGTGTTAGCTACTTATGTAAGGCTCTTGGCTTTTTGAATATTTTATATATGCATCGAGTTGTCATGTTTCTTGCAGAGCTGAAGAATCTCTAAGAAGGTTGGTTGAGATGGTTGGGGGTGTATAAATTCAATTCCATATATTTATCACAGTTATTAAGTTCATAGGCCCAATGCTTATAAGTGATCAGTGCATCTAACTTATCAATTTGTCGCCGAATAAGGTTTCGGAATTTCCAGTATAGACTCCTAATTACAATATTTACTTTTCCTTAGACAGTATACTGTCCGACGTTTAGAAAAATCGGTATAGACCTAAGTCTAACTAGGTAATTTAACGGAACTTTAGTTACCGCACCTTTGGGATACGAACGCTACACAATATAGGGCGCCATGGACCCCGGGTATAGAAGGGCGAAGGCTTCGCCATTATAACAGGCGTCTATGAAAGAGCCTAATAAGAGATCGCTGTATATATAACATGGACCTAATAAGAGATCGTTGGCTGCGACCAGCGGATAGCGATTTTCAAACAGCTGCAGGCGACTTAGTCAAATACGTAAGCAGTTTGCAATAAATCTATTATTGAAAGTCATTGTAAGACTGAAGAATGGTTATTGGATTTTGGGATCACTGATTTAAGGTAACGGATCTCCAATTTTAGGTGATGGATCTCCCAATTGAAGTGGTGGACCTCCCATGTTAGGTGGCGGATCTGAAATCCGAGGTGCCGGATCTCATATCCAGCAAGTTCCGTCTGAATTTAAGCACTGCAATCAATAATTAAGGCTGAAACATTTCTAAACATAGGCTACAGTACTACAGTAGACTAAAGCTAAACACAAAGCACCTGCAGATTAGTCACGAGCGTTGCAACTGTCAATCTTATCTGTTGGGTAAAGGTTCTTATTAGGTCTAATCTATAAATGCCTTTCTGAATCGATAATAGTGGGTTGCCAATTGAGCAGTTAAGAACCTTATAGAATGTTTTCAAAATGTAACCGCATGGTCAGAGGTTGGATGCTGCAAAACAAATAGGCTCGGAGCAAATGCATGTATGAAAGGGCTAGTCAGGTGCAACAGTCAATGTCATTCGAACATTCGAAGATGCCATGCACTTGAAACACAAACTTATGTTTTATTTATTTGCACATTTTTATACCTCAACTTCAAAAGTTCAAATCCACTACTACTCAGAGGCGGTCTCAAATACAGCCCGAAGGAGTGTCGGAGTTTTCACGCCGAAGCTGGCGAAGCACCACGAGCAACTATAGGTGAAGGACTTACTCACGGTTCCTACGCGGTGACTCGGGTCGAATCGAACCTGCGACATGTTGGACGCAAGGCGACGGCTATCCCACTGCTCCATATACACACCCAATATAGCCAGAGATCTTGAATCTCTGAGTGTCGGCAGCCGGCAGGCATCGGGCTTGAACTCGGTACGTGCAAACACACACGCCCGGCGCGCTCCCAACATAGCTTTCGAAAACTAAACTACTTTCCATAAACATCATCTAAAATGTTTATCCTTTGGCCTTTGTAAACGGCGCCTGCGGTGTGCATCACCATACTTCAATAATACTTGAATCACGTTCGTCATTTTCATTTGAAGCTGTAGCGTGTAAAATTCTATTGTTTGATATCAGGAATTTGACCAAATCTCCATTTTTTAGGAATTTTATAAAATGGCTGAGTGAGTCATGGGTTTTACAAATTGCTTTAAACATTCAGACGTTTTACAAAATCCCTGATTTCACGACTTGATTGTAACATGCTATTAGGCCTATAGGCCTGTGCTAGCTCGTTTGCACTAGCCTAATTCTTCATTTCATTCCAAGTTAATCGTATATGCCTACTTTGTTTTTTGCCTATAAAATTATCCAGCATCTTTCACCAGTCGATACTCGCTTCTGTTCAGTCCATTTCCCTGCAGGCGGAGAGAGTCCTGTTAACAAGCAAGCAAGGTACTGCGATGGTGCCTACTCGAGAACATCGCTGCAGAACATCTTCTGCGCCTTTAACGACTATAAGCCTAATTATCACAAGTTAGGATTAAACATAGGCCTAATTGTTCTCAACAATTGCATTTTAAATAAAAAAGTTAACATCTGGCTCGTATAAATTAGACCTTAGTTAATGTAGGCCTATTCTTAATAGTCATGTTGCTGTTTAATTTAGGCCCATTCCTGGAAATATCGTTGGTTCTTCTGTCCACTGCTGAACGAAATTGAAGGAACGAATTTCAGCATAGGCCTATATAAGCTATCTTGGAGAAAATGAAAGTGCAGTTTAGAATCATTGATAGTAGAAATATGATCTAACGAGTGCAGAACAGAAAAAGTAGACTAATACCAGAGTTGTAAAGTTGCAATAGTCAAGTCGCTGCAGATAGGCCTAGCCGATAGGACAAAAGAGTTACACTGAGAATAGACCTGTGCGTCAATGACATCTAAGGCAAAGTCGAGCATCTATAGCGGATCATGTTCTATCATAAAATTAAGATGAGATAAGTCGATACAACCGACTTTACCTGTGAAACCGTGCACGCACATTGAATGACGCTGCTTTTCAAGAAATTTCTAAAACTGTACAACATTTTCTCTACCTATTAAAAACAATGGTAAATTGTTCCAAATCGGATGACAATTTACGTCTTAGACTATTTGCAACTGCACAAAAATGCTTGTACGGTTGCGCAGATTCATTTAGTAGCTTATTGCATTTTTGTGTCGAATTGCACACTTAAAGAATCTTTGTTTAATACGTACTTGACGTCGGAACTGATTCAGATTTGTCCATTCCTCTGATGCGTCTGAGACTTTCTTAGATCTGATTTTGCCGTTCAATTAGATCCCGATGTGCTGAGAGGGTTTCGCTGACGAAAACTGTCGTCATCGGCTGATTTCTGATGTTTAATATGTCAATTAGTTTGTCAATGAGACCTTGATGAAGTCCGGTCTGTATTCTATACAGGTGTCCCCCAAGGCATTCTCTTCTGTAACCCTGGACGGCGTCAAGTCAAGGCGAGTCAGTTGTCGCGTTTTCTACTGGTTCTATGGCTGAGGTTTAACTTCGTTGACAAGAGCTTCACGCTTGTTTGACGGCGGCCAGCGACCAATGAAAAACTAGGGTGGAACCTTGTCTGGTCACGCTTCACTGGCGTCAGGTGCTGGCTTATTTTGTGGTCGACTGGTGACGGTAACACGGCCCACCTGGACACGCGCCGCTGAAGATGTGCCTCTGTGGGGAGTGTTTTCCTGAATTTAACGGATGTCTATCAATTTTCTTTATCATGGTTTCAGCTGACTCTCCTTACAGTATTGTTTCATGGGAATCGTGTCTCGAGTAAAGTTGGTAGACAATAGACACTGCAGTAGACGTCACCTATAAATTGAAACTCAGTAAGGTTTGGCAGAGAGTCATGTTGGTTTGCCTAATAGGCCTAATGATCCCTAATCATATGCTATTCGTGTTCACACAGGTCTTGTGAGATAACATGCATGTATAGCTTTTCAGCAACATTCTAAAGGACTAAAAGTCAGTGTTAGGGTCTACAATTTCATGCACAACAAAGGCGATTAAAGAAAATCAGCAGGCATTTGAATTTTCACTATAAACTAAAGGTAGGCCTTCTGACTAAAAAGTCATCAAATATTTTTCAAGCTCACGTGGTATGATATGTGCAGTGATGAAGTTTGTTTAAAGCGTAGAATGTACTGACAAATACATTCGCAACAGGCATCAAAGGGAGAACTCAAAAGGAACCGTATGGGCCCCGCTAATATAAGAGCCACCCAAGAACAGTTGCTGCAACCATCATAACAATCTTAATTAAATTAACATGCTATACTAATCAGTAGTTTGTTTACGAGTCCATTTTTAAAGTGACAATCATTGTTCAAAAGACATAATGTAGTCCTACTGTTTTAGATGTATTTTAAACTGATGCAAAGTTGAGTTAGAGCAGAAGTTCCATACAACTGGTCCTTTAACCAAAATAGATAATTTCTTTATGTCAGTACGAACATATTGTCGATTAAGTTTCATACAAGATCTATAATTAAATGGTTGTGCAATTGTGAAACACCTCTGAAATAGCCAGTAAATATCGATGGTTATAACAGATTATTTTTATGTCGGAGGACGAATATGCAAATCTTTAACTTTGTATATACACTCAAAAGTTCAAATACCCAGTTTCCGAAAAAACATATTACACGAGCTTCTTGAATGGAGTCCACATGTTAATCGAACAGCATTTTTTTGTATTATTAGATACTATTAGACATTTGGCAGTCCAGATAATATTACAATATGATAACTATGGATACACAAGTGTATAATAAAGATTAATTAGCAAAGTTTTAGGTAGAGCATGTCTAATTCTTGAGATAATGCCAATATTTTTAGACAATTTTTGAGAGACACGAGCAAAATGTTTCTTCCACGTCAAGTTTTGGTCAGCATAAACTCCTAAACCCCCAAAATCGGAAGAAGGGTCAATGAACATGCCAATTGAGTAACATGAGTGGTCTATAACATCAGCTATTTT
>JAQFXW010003431.1:0-11918 GCA_034693945.1 Dendrobaena attemsi
GACCCACTGGCCCAGCACTGTTGAACCAATTCTTGGGTCTCCTGGGTGACCTTCAACATGTTTACGCCAAAATTGTCTATTTGACATGTTTTTTGGGTTGTTGCTGAAATAAATGAAATGGAAATGAAAAAAAATGAAATGAAAAATAACTTTTATTAAATATTGAATGAAGATTGATCAGATTTGTGTGTTGTTTATCGTTAGTTTGGATGTGATTAACATTGGATTATGGCTGAATTTGAATAACTTTTGGATTAAGACCATATTCGATTAACATTCTCCTAGCAGACTCTGGAGTTAGACGACAGCAGTTCAGACGAAGATGTTGTCGAAGAATTTCTCGGTTTGGGAACGGCGTGCAAGATGGTGTTCGTCGTCAATGGAGAGCTGGCGATGGGGGTGGGAAAGACCGCAGGGCAGGTGGCCCACGCGGCGGTTGGGCTCTATCGTGTGATGATGGACAAACAACAGCAGTATGCAGATCTGCTCATCAGTTGGGAACAAATGGGGTATAGACAAAGCTTATTTATATGCATGTTACTAGTTATTATGTTATTGTCATTGCCATTGAATCATTCCTAGATATTTAGCTTACAATGAGTTTGGAGGTAGATCATTAATGCTTCTGCCGCCATCATCATTGCCCTCATTTTTCTGAAAATCTTCTGACCATTCATAACCGAGTAACAATGCACATGCTCATCATGACAAAGCCTTTGAACAAATCTTATCCTAAATTTAATTGCAATTTGAAAATTATTATAGCCTTTATTTCGCTGTATTCTAACTCAATAGTCCTATGCGTCAATTTAGTTACGAATGCCGTTCGATTTTGTTCCAGGCAAGACCACAAATTATGTAGTTTCCAGATGACACCCAGTCGTAACTTTATACATGCAGCTGATGTTGTTATTGAGCTGCTGTTTTTCAAAACTTAGGTTCAGTTCAATGTGTACGGTGTACCTCGGTACGACCTCCACTGGGCATTGTTTCATTGCACTCAGGTTGTTGTATGGTTGGACAGGGAAACAAAGATAGTGGTAAAGGGCCAAAACACGGCACACCTGACGGAACTTGCAGCCAAAGCATCAACCCTCGGCCTACCGTTCTTCACCGTTCATGATGCCGGCAAAACGCAGGTATGCTACGTATGTTTCATAGCAACAGTTTCACGGTTGCTGTTGTTTTATCCTTGTCTTGGCCATAGCTGCAAAGTAGCTGATAGTTACTCATTCATTCTATTGTAGAGTTCTATTGCGCCTCTTCAAGTTTACTACTACTCAGAGGCGCTCCTGGGTACAGCGCTGATGCTTAGTCAAAGTTAACGCGCTGTCAGGTTCTTTTGAAAACAACCAGAAAACCAGATTGTATTAATTCGTTTCAACTTATATTTGAGGACAAACTTGAATGAATAAAGTTATTGCGAGTTCATGTCTGTTAATTCTTTTCTATCTTGACCGCCAGCAATTCCGTCCACCATGACGTAACACGCGCTGAAGAGACTCATTTACTGTACCATCTGGTGAATGAAGTTTGAGTCTACCAAAGTGACTCTAAGTTCGATCTTAAATTCGACGTACCAGTATCTTATCTCTATCCCTTCCCCACAGAGAAATTGCGAGTGAAAGACTTGCTCAAGGGCCCTTTGAATGAGCTTCAGGTAGATTCGCACCCATGACCCTCCAGTCAAAAAGACTAGGAATATACCACTACACAACCAGCTCCATATCCCAAAAATTAGTAAACATAGAAAGAACTTTTGCTTAGCAAGGGAGGAGCAACTTCGAACACTGGAAGTAGCCAAAATATAGCCACCTACTTGGCATCACGATAAATTACGATATTGACGTACTTGAGATTTGGAAAATTATTATATACGCTGTTGGTTGTCTCGAAATCCTGCAATAATTAATTACTGTAAAGCAAATGTTTACCATAAGTAATTATAGGGTAGGCTGTCCATTGACTAGTGCCTATCTTGTGCATTATGATATTACTTGTGCCTTATAATAAATTAAATTCAGGTCAGGCTTTTTTACAGTAAGTGTTGCCTAGAAAATATTATTAACATAATATTATGCCTGTCTAAATATGCATTTCCAGGTTGCATCAGGGTCACTGACGGTGTTAGGCATCATGGGAAAGGTCGACCTCATCAACCAAGTAACCGGACAGCTGCAGTTGTTGTGACCTTTTGACCTCTGATGTGTAGTCGCTCTCTTCGTGTTCTTGGTCTCTGATAATGTAAACACGTGTTCTCCCCGTTATGTGATACATGTAGCTTACTCCCGACCGGCACAGTTCGCTGCTTTTATCAGTTGACACACTATTTGTTGCTTATTTTATTTGTTCAATGAAATGTTATTTACAAGAAACAACTACGTTTTAATCGGAATACGGACAGAGGATTTTAAAAGGTGGATAAATGGTTGGAACAAAGTTTAAATAATTTTTTGCCATAAATTTTTCCACATTGTTTTGTAGCTTTTAACGGTGCCACAGTCTTTTCCTTTTTAACGTCTTGGCTATTTCCTTCACTTGTGGAATATTTTCTTAACTCTTTGACAGCTTTTGTCTGATCTTCAAAGCTGTATCATCGATCTTTGGCAGCTTTCCTTCAGCATTCAGAATCTTTCTCGTCATATATAGTCTACACCTTTTGCAACTGTTGTCCACTACATAACAAACGTTCTCAATTATGAGTTACTTCTATGGTCTTGATCGTCTTAGTGTTAATAAATTGTGATGTTCGCTGTATTACTTATTCTGTTCTTTTAAACGGTGCTTTAGTAGTAAGATTAGATTCCAGATGCATAATAATCTAGTTGTACGTTTAAAATGGTGGGCTCTCAACTGAGAAGTTGGGTTTCAAAACCCCGCTAGGATAGGGATTTAATGTAAGATTTATGCTTCATAAACACCCTAGCCACCACTACTGTAACAAGTATAGTCTTGTCCTTGGTCTCAACTGCACCTGAGTTCATTTTTAAAGTCTTGGTCTCGAGACAAAACTTCTTGGTCTTGAGGTCAAAGGTCTTGGTGCAAACTACCAAAAGTATTGTGGTCTGACTGTCTCAGAAGTCTTGGTCTTGATATTTAAAGACCAAAACTCGACCGTCAATGAAAGCAGTAATAAATGATTACTTACTTTATTTATTCTCTACTGGAAATGTTTATGTGGATGACAGGCAACACCAGGAAATGCACAACAATTATTCTAAGATATGGAATGATATTTGTTACTTACCTCTTAAAATGTGCTACAATTTACGCCTATGCAACAGGCATTTATTTAGAATACGCTCTGGTGACAGCGAGGGCGAGTTCCAGAGGTGAAAAGTGTTTTTTTTGGTTTTCAGAAAATCTAAAATCCCACAAAATTTGGTATTTCTATTTCTAGAACTATTTTTATTAACATTAATTCAATGTCCTAAAATCCACGATTTTACTTATTATTGTACTAAAATCATCTGCAATCAATCTGAGTTTGAGTGTTATTCTTAACGTCATCCGAAATCGGAGAATCTTAAAACAAAAAAAAACTTTTCATTTTCCAAAAAATCTTTGGAATAAAATACTTGTTTTTTCCATCTCTGGTGAGTTCTGCATTTACTGCAGGCGCTTTAGTCTGGTAAATTCAAGGTTGAGGAATTTAGAGAATTGCACAAAATGGCCAGAATGTTCATAGACATTCTTTTGTCTGTCAGTAGCAAAGAACGTTCATTGTAGCCTTTTTAGTAGAGAAACTTATCAGTTGTTTGCATCTTGCAACACTCTTGGTCTCTGATTTTGGCAGACATGGTCTTGGGTTCTACCCTTGATCAATGAATTTGCACTTTTATTGTCAGCTATACACACCTGTATGGCTAATCATTGCACCTGCCAGTTTAGTGGGTCATGGTACTATATGTTAACCTTTAAAACCCTTCTCTGTTTATGGGTTTACATTGCAATTTGGATTCATCTCACTACATGTAGGCCTATGCTTGAGTCATATGCTAATCGTATGTCAGAAATTGCCTATCACTTCCCCCCTCCAAATAAATAGCCTGCATTACATAAAGCAGTGTCATGTGAACCTACATGACTCTAAATTATGGAAAAGTCTTTGGAAATGCAACATTATGCAAGTAGGCCTACAAGTGAAGTCTTTGGTATTGGGGTCAAATGGCTCTCTAGGAGTAGTGTAGTAGGACTACTGTGTTCAAGCTGTTGGTTTGTAATTTTTGCTTTTGCATGTTTGTTACATAAGTTGTAGGCCATGGCCCATAGGCCTACCAATTGGGCTACAATTTCAGGGCTAAATGCATTAACTTAAGTTAGCCCATATCGCGTTAAGCCACTTATTGCGCAATAGGGCGTGACGAATATTCATTAATTGAATATTCATTAAACTAGGCTACGCATTTCCTGGTCGAGTTTTCGTCCTACAGGTAAATTTAGACCTATACGCTGTCATTAATTTAATACAGAGCAACTGCGCATACTTCGCGTCGAGCTATGGATCCATAGACTACATAGGCCTAATTTTAATAAAATACCGTACATTAATTTTTATATTAGTCTAGTAGGCTATAGCGGGTAGTCTTAGACTTTAACAGCAGGCCTAAATGTTAAACGTCGGTAGGCTGTGCACAAGTAAGCCTAACTTTTGGTTTTAGACCTCGGAATAGTTCATGCATAAAATATAGACTACTTATCGGAGAAAGTATAGATTTAATAGAAGTTGGAGATAAGATGAAGAATGTTTAGCACTAGCATTGACCTCTATCCACGTGCATGGGAGGTCTCAAACGCCGGTGTTGTGGTTAGGCTTGGTAAAATACTAGGGGCCTACGTCGTGATGAACGGGTCACGCTGCTGTGACCTAATCATGCGCCGATAGAGTGAATCCATGGACTCCGGTCAACGGAATTTTCTTGTCATGTGAGCAAGATCTTATGCTCAAGAACGGCCGTGAACCGGGCCGCCATTCAGGTCACGGGGTCAATGATCACGTTTATTTAAGACAGGAAACCTTGGCGAGACGCTGTGCCGTGTTGCGAGTGTTAAGCGACTGATCTCGGAGCACCAGTTCTCGCCCGCTCGTGTTCTATGTTGTCGTAAACCTAGGCTTGTTTTGTGTAAATTTAATTGAACTAGATGCTTGGCGATATTTTGACATCGAACAGGTAGGACGTTTGAACGTTTGCCGGAGTTGTTTATTCGCCTTGACAACGCTAGGAATTTTGGTGTAACGATCTACAGGATTAGGCTATTAGGCGATGTTGTTGTTTCACTGTGAAAGGCATTGGTGAAAATAGACCAGTCTAATGTTAGAACGCTGGGAATTCCAGAGGGCGAGTCTAGACTAGCCTAAACTTTTCAGTCTTTGTGCGGTTCAATATTGCATGATTGTATTGTAATTTAGCACTGTTAGCCGAAATAAAATTAAACTAACGAGATTGAATGCCGAATGATATTTTACAAAAATTTTTGAAAGGTTTATCACATTCATTCGCATGAAGGCTTAATAAGGCCTATAGTCACGACAAAAGGAATTTTACCGGCATGTGATGTAGGCTAGGCCTACTGCTTGCCTAGGCTAGGCCTACTGCTTGCGTAGCCTATAGGCCCTATTAGCCTTCTGTTGCACGGAAAGGAATCGAAGGATCCATCTAAAAAAAGCAACTACAGATCGAAGGCGAGTCTAGACCAAGTATGCCTATTTGTATATGTTCAAATTTACAGGGCCCATATATATACCTAGGCCCATGCATAGCCTAGTTCAGGATTCTCGCGGATTGCCTGAGAATAATTTTGTCGATCTCATCAAAGGTGGAAGCGGGGGGTGGGGGTCGTTTCTAGGGGGCGGAAGACGGGGGCGGTGGTTTAGTGACCAAATCTATGCCTACAGATTACGCAGACCTCAATTATTATTATAATGGCGTAACGCCCCGCTAATTAGGCAATGTCATCATTTTTGTCAGTGACGCTATAGTTGGAACCCTATAGGTACTGCTGCGCAGGTAGGCTTAGTACTCAATTGATCCTTTCTTCAGAGCGTGCATGCATGGACAGAGTTGGACGTGGGCTTCTATAATTTCTCTATTATGCTTAACAAATTAACTGATCATAATATTATTATGAATGTGCATTAAATAATTAATTCATTCCGGACTTATAGGCATATGACGCCCCCTACAGAAGCTAGGGGGCCAACTCAGAAGCGCTCAATTAATCATTCATGTTTTTAAATTATAGAATTCTAGCCGAAAAACCTAAACCTTACTTAAATCATTTTGTTTGATGATAATTGCATTAACGTGTACGACCTATTGTAATTTCTAAATGCATAGGCGTAATACATAAATTTCATTTGCTTCTTTTTTAAGATCGACAGAAACATGAGACAATGTCTGAGAAGACAGCAGAGAAAATCGTTGCTCAAGCGGAACTTTGTCAGGGATTACAGATGACACCAACTAATCCAATTGACGATCCATCCGATAACCTCTGTGATAAACCACCCGAAGGTTCAACTCTTCTTAGATCCAATTTGACCCCGAAGGACCAAAAAACTAATTCTTCGTCATGTGTTGACGATAAGAAGGTGAATGGGTCACGGTCGAGTGACCAGAGGAAAGGAGGGGGAGATGCCGGGGTCGAGGGGTCGTCGATGGGTCAGGAACCCATCGAAGAGTACAAGAGGAAATCGTTCATGAAGAGATATGGAGAGTCAATGAAGAAGCTTCTACCATTTCGCTGTGCAGCACCGTAAGATTGTTTTCTATCTCTCTTATCGTACCTCTCTGTGTGTGTTTCTCTCTGTCTGCCTGTCTGTCTCTCTGTCTAATTCTCTGTTGCTCTCTTTCACTAGATAAATGAGTGAATGAATAAAATTCAAGTAACAAATGAGAGTAAAAAGGACCGACCGATTTGAGTGACGAATGATTTGCTCTATATTAATCATTTGATTCTGTCACCAGAATGCTAATCGATAGACTTGTTAGTAAGTAAGAAGTATTAAGTAAGTAAGTAAGTAACTAAACCATTTATTTGTTCAATCAATCACATAACATGATCCATGGAAATATATATGAACAGAAAGCATCTATGCAGTGGTTAACTGTTCAAGCGTTAATGATCCTAGTTACCAAAAACAAAGTAACAGTCCTCAGAATCGACAATGCGAGATTTATATAAAAGGAAATAAAATCACCCTTATACATAAATTAGGAAACCAATGGGAAGCCCAGCAGGGTGAAAACCCGCTTATTACGATTTAGGGCCCCCCCAATTGCTAGAAGAATGTTATAAGATGGGAAGTTGAGCATAATATAATAAGTTGAGCAAATGGAAAGTTAACAAAATTAGTGATAGAAAATATAAGCAATAAGAGAAGATGATGACCAATGGACCAGGAGTGGAATAATAATGACTATTTTCTCGAGGCTCAAGCTTCAATAGGACACAATTAGGACTATAATCAGAAGGCAAGTTTAACATTGTATTGAGTTAGTGTAGGCCTACTTTAAATTGAACCGTCTGCAGATGCACTATGGGGACATCAGATTATGATATTTAAAAGAAATACAGATTACAGAACATACGTAAATATAATAATTTAATTTTAAGGCCTATGTTTAAATGCAGGGATATGGAAAAGTGAATTAGGATAAGAACAACAATTGAATCATTTGTCAGCATTTGTGTTACAAGACCTCAGGTGAATGTATCAGATGTGGAACTCACAATTTATTGCCCGAGGAGCTTCTGCTTGCTAACTCTAACACACCTCAGGGTTGTAGTCGGGACTGTCTCTGAGTAGTAGACTTGAAGAGGCGGTATACGGTATTAAAATATACATATGAATGAATGAAATAAATAAAGGTGGGATCTCTTGGTTGCTCCCTCAGTAAGAATCATTGATTTGGAGATATTTATCGATTAATTTGATTAAATTGATCAACCAATGCCTTATAACTGTTTGATTTTTTTGTTATTTACTCTGTATAGGAATGGGAAAGAGATGCCAATCCATAAGTCTGGAATGTTCTCCTTGTTCACGTTCAGCTGGATCACGGGATTTATGTGGCGCACGTATCGCAAGGGTTATCTTGACGAGGAGACGTTGTGGACCTGTCCCTCAGAGGAGTCGGCAGAGGTCAACGGACGGAGGTCAGATTACAACTAAAAGCCTTATCATTTTGACCTTCACCTCAGTCATAGTCTGCATCTCAACCTTTACCTCTTTTCTAAAAATTGAAACTCAACATGCATATATAAATTATTATCCTATCAAAATGGTAGCCTAATGTTACAACTAAATTAACTAATCTAATCTTCAATCAATCAGTCAATTGAAATGTAACCTTGCCCCTTCAACAATCTTGACGGGGCAATTATATACATTTGAAATGTAGGTTATGTATCGCCCCTTCAACATCTTGAAGGGGTGCTGGCTGGTAATTATATCGGACTCATACTAGATTGTTGTAGTCCATAATCGAATTCAGTCTAATCTTTCTAAGTGTATCTTCATGATTGATTAGTCCTAATCCAAGCTATAATCTGGTACAATAAATGACAAAAACCAAAGTTTTATTGTTGCCATTAATCTGGGGGCAAAATCTAACCACAAAGAAGACCAATTTACTCTTATTTGCAGCACTCTCCGTTCAGGGCATATGCTCTTGAAGAGGGGAATTGACGACCGCAGTCGTAGGGCCCATGGACTGTGTACTGTATAGGGCCTAAATTATTGTTACCTACATGTATAAATGTTACAAGTGGGTGTCGGTCAGGATGTTTAATAGACTATAGTTAAAACATCAAGTAGCTTATAGGCCTACAGTAGGACAACATTGCATATGCATACATTCTATAACAGCTTTAGGGCTACGTCAGAACCCTTGAGACATTTATATGCGGGTGTGCTATTTAGAAAAAGCAGCGTGCACAACTACACATGTGTGCTCAGTGTATAGGAATTCGTGAAATCATCTGTGCATTAATGAATTAATTAACAGCAAATGTCAATTGATTTCCATATATATATAATATATATATATACAGGTCTATACTCTATACTGCACATCAGTATCAGTTTCATCGATCCAATTTTATCCCACGTGACTGGAAGTTGTGTTTGTTGTAGATTCGCGCGTCTCTGGGCAGAGGAACTGAAGCGGAAGAAGGGATTGGAGAAGGCTTCGCTTGGCTGGGTTCTGTTCCGGTCCATACGGTCGATGCTAATTGTCGGCACCATCCTCAATCTCATCAGCACAGCATTCTTCTTCATCATACCGGTTGGTTGTTCTGGTCACTTTTCGTTGTCATTCTGTTGTTAATTGTCGCTCATGGGGGATTCGAGAATGCAGCACACATACATATCGCTTCTGCGTAGTTGCCTTGAAAAGGTGCTATATAAATCTCTGTAGTGAATGAACATATAATCATGTGATGTCACCGATGTTGCTATCATAGGCTTAATCGCCTTCATCATTCTTCATTCGTTTTGATAATAATACTATTAACAATTAGTCGACCAATTCCATTGTTACTGTTGTCATCACCATTCGCTCCTCATCATAATAATTGATGTTCATCATCGTTAGGCCTAGTTAGTAAAATACGAATAAAATGCAATAGAAAATTCATCACATTCGTCAATTTTGTCATTGCTATCGTCATCATCGTCGTCACACCACCATGTGATGGTCTGGGATACTGGATTACAGACACATTGACCTGAAGAGCGTCTGATCGAGTTCGCTTCCCGCAATCTCGCAAGTTCGATTCAGTCTTCTTTCACTAGGTGGCGCCGGTTGACTGGAACGTAGAATCGATGTTCGTCTTGCATGGCTGCCATACAGTGACATTCGACTCTTGTAATATAGCTTGCGTTTCCTTGTTCAGACTATACTGGCAATCATACTGCATTTGATTAGATTAATGAATGTTAAGTAGGTTATCATGATAATCGTATTAACTGTGCGTATCAGCGTTGTCTTTCTGTAGAAGTGCTATATAAATGTTTTTTAATGTTTCCATTTAGTCTCTTCTGTTTCGGTTGATCTTGGACTATGCGAGGTCTTCGGAAACGAACTTATCCTATGGTCTGACCTTGACCGCTTGTCTATGCATGGTAGAAGTGGCTCGCAGTCTGACCCAGTTGAGCTTCATCTTCTTTGGATATCTACTGGGTTCGTACACTTTTTCAGATCCTTTCCGATAAATTATGATGCAGCGCCTCTTCACGATAGCTACTCAAAAGGGCTCTGCAATAGCTTATATAATGTCAGGTGTCATTTAAATGAACTTAATAATTTTCACCCTATATAATTATTATAACTTACTATTTTTAAAAAGTAGGGCATGGTAAACTGGAAGATTCGCCAGAGACGGGCCCTCGCAGACATGTATAGTTTCATCTTCGTTATCACGACTAACACTGTATTCGTCTTAATCGTCCTAATATTCTATCACTCACCTATTGTGGATGCTGCTCCCAGTTCAGCGGTTGGATTCAGCATCTTCTTTACCTGTTTGCTGTGTAATTAGTTCCACCCCGTCCAGGTGTTGATATCATATGGTCTCACTCACCTGTACAGGTATGCGAGTGAGGTCGGCGATGATGCATCTGATATTCCACAAGAACCTGAGGCTGCGGAGCATGAGCAACACATCAGTGGGAGAGGTAAGAAGCAGCAGCAGCAGCAGCCAGATACCAGATGACATCACTTTTGGCTGTATCTTTATTTTTAACGGGTAATCTGAACAAGTAAGGATGGTGCGTCTACTTGGATGCTCGAAGCTGTCTTCTCAAATCAATTATTGACAAAGTGTGAGACCTATTAGGAAATTGTGGTGATTTCATATCCCACCTATGCTGTAAAAACACCTCGATCTGGAGAAATTAGGTCGGTCATTCTTTTGGCCTTGAGCGGTTTCTCCCAGAACCTGCCAATTGCGCCACTGCTATCAATTAGGCATAAGTGAGTGAATTTATTAATGAATCAATGAATGAATGAGTGGATGACCGAGAAACTGGAGTAAGTATAAAAATAGAGGAATGGACGAACGATTGAAGTATAATAAATAGTTTATTAATACTAGTATAGGCCTTTTATTATTACAGGTGGTCAACTTCTTTGCCAACGACTGCCAGCGCTTTCTTGAAGTGGCCGCAATTCTGCCGATGGCCCTTTCCGGTCCAGTGACTGCAGTCGTTGGAACGATCTACTGCGTCCTCTACATCGGCCCATGGGCTCTCTTAGGGGCCTTGGTCATCCTCCTCTACTTTCCCTATCAGGTGCAGGACAGTGTCGGTGATGTTCACGTTATTCTTCTGACAACTCATGGGTCATTTATAATTATGTGCTCATGAATATTCATTAGTTATTAATTATGTTTATCATAAATATTCATAATTTAACATAATTAGTAATCGCGGTTTTCATGAATATTAATTTTGCATCAAGTATTCTTACTTTTATGAGTAGTGCTTTATCTGTTTATATTATTCTAATTCAACTGAGTATTAGCGTCTTTATTAGTAGGCTATTGGTAATATTATGTAATGCTTTACACAATGTGCATGCAATGTCCTCCGTGAATGCTCCCTGGCTCTTACATGTTCCAACAAATGCTAATGATGCGCGATTATTTCAACATAAAAGATAAATATATGTGTTGGTGTTATTTGTGCGGCGTGTGTGGAGCAGTGGGATAGTCGCCGCCGTGCATCCGAAAGGTCGTGGGTTCGATTCCCACCCTGAGCCACCACATAGGATTATATATTCCTAAATAGTTGTATGAATTAATCATAGCCTTTTTAACTATTCTTGAATATATCTTGTAGATATAATAATGTCGCATATAATCTAATTAGATAATAAATTATATATAATATATAATTATATATAATAAATTAG
>JAQFXW010003432.1:0-11916 GCA_034693945.1 Dendrobaena attemsi
CAATAGTGCTAACAAATGTCACTTTCGCCCGCGGCTTCAACACATCTTACACATCAGTAGAGTGTGGAAAATAGATTGTTATAGCGCCAAATTGGACATTAATTGAATGTAACGTTTGCCCAATGTGAAATTATCATAATTATAAGCATAGGCGCTGGCGCCTACAAAACACCTAGTAATTTTTATAATAGCTTATGGATATAGGCCTACGCAACATGTAACAGATCCATGTTATGGGGCCTACGTGTATATGCAGTATGTATTATAATAGGCAGCGTATACATATATTATACATACATGTATACAAACATAACCACACATGAATATATACAAACTTACACATGCAAACATGTATGCATACATATATATAGGCATATATGCATGCATAGGTAAAAACAACCATGTTACGCTCGCATCTGGCCTGTTGGAATTTTTATACCCTTGTCTCGGCAGCCAAGAGTTTAAACAAGATGTCTTTCACTTCTGAAGGGTATAGGCCTACATTAGGCATACTATTTACATGACAGAATTAGACATAGTTCTATGTCTAACTCTGACCAACACACTACAGTCCAAGTTGAAAAGTCAATCAACTCGATCATATATTTGCCAAATCAAACGAGTCGACTAGAGGTCGACAAAATCGATTGTCAGCAGAGCCGATTCGCTCATCTACGGGACGTTACAGCACGTCATTAATTATTTAGCCAATCAGATCGCCAGCCCTGTGCTTTACAGCAGTGCTTACAAGTTCTGAGTTTATCATTACGATTTGAGAGCTATCGTACCCTACAGATTTACCTATTCTACCCTCCATGGAACCCACAACTGCTCACGGTTAAGACATAGTAATTAGCACAGAAAGAAGAATTTTGAATTTTCTCTATGAGCCTCATTTCTCACCTCGATATGTTTCCTCGTTTCACGAAATCCTTCGGCCAACATCGTAACAACGTCTTTATGATCATCCAGCAGCTCACTCAACATCCGAGTAAACTGCGTTTCCGTCGTCATGTCATGAACCTAAAAATGAATAAATTCAAGAAACTAATGCACAGATTCATAAGTGTAATTGGAATCAGTTGTATAGTAACGTATACAGTACCAATTCAAACGATATTCACCAGAAGCCTTTGCCACAATACTTGTACTATAAACATTGAACACACATAATCAACTTAACACACGCTAATATTACTGATCACAGCATTGATCGTTAGGCAACTAAATCCGAAAACATCCAGTTAGCACACAGATGTTTCTCCCAGTCAATGAAACTCCAGAACCTTGTATAGTGTATAGCAGAATGAAAGGACTGGATTAAATTGAGACAAATGAATACCTGAGATAAAATACAACACACACACACACACACACACTGCAAAGCAGCTTTTGAAAACAATAGTTTATTATAAAACATGAGCTCTCTGAGGGTCGACTTCTTTATCTGCTGAGAACACTTACGAAGTTCAATGAAAATTTAGATAAAAACAGACTTGACGCAATTAATAAATTCAAATTTCTAGTTGTTTTATTTATAAGTGAAGGCCTATTATTGGATGCATAAGGTAATCTTTGTCAGTGAGGTCTCTAGGCAGCAGATGCACTAACAAGTCCTATCCGCACACAAAGCTGATCATTTGAAGGAGTTTATTCTTTTCAGGTCAGGTACTTGATAACAAGCCCTTCAAAGTAATATTGAACAAACAGATCAGCAAGGTTGTCTATGACCAGCTATTCTGCAGCTGATGAAAGGTCACATCGCAAACTGATGTGGTGCACATCGCAAACTGATGTGGTGCGAGGGATATCGGGTTTGACAAAAATTAGTGTACCAAGCAGAGAGCACAAGCACATACTGGAATGGAATTCTAATTTATTATCCATCATCTACTTCAGCATGGACCACAGACTTTAAATACGATATCAACTGTCAATTCGGAATGGAACTGCATTGGTTGGGTGTAAAATATTTGCTTGAATTAATGCATTTGCACGCTAAGGCCACTTCTTTATGCTTGAATGTAGTTGCACGCTAAGTCACTTCTGATGGACAATCCCTCCGAGTCTCTGACTAGACACAGCGCTCATCAATAAACTACTGTCTGAGTTAACCAGTGTCAACAGTCAGCAGTGGCGTAGCTAGGATCTTTTGCGCCTGGGGACAACCCGAAATTTGCGCCCCTATCCTCCAAAAAAACTGATGACTTTTTTTAGTTATCACTTCTATTTTCGAAATTTGCGCCCCTTTTCTCGCCAAAATTGAGAAAAATTTGCAAATTTATGCCATTTCCGGAAAAAATCGATTTTGCAGCCCACCCGGCCCTGCGCCCAGGGACATCTGTCCCCCCTCGTCCCCCCTAGCTACGCCACTGAGAGTCAGCAAAGGAGGCTTCAGTTTGAACTTTGCAGAATCGAATTAGAGTCAAGAAAAAACTCTTATAATTTAAAAATTTAACATTGGTTACATATACTGAAAATGTGTCATCCTCTTTACTTCTGATATAGGCGACTATGATGAAGTTTTTGCATAGGCGCTTATATTACAAGTTAAGACTTTTAACAGCTAATATATCCCTATGAGACTCAAAAACTGGATGCATATGTGGACTTCCTGACTCTCACTCATTTCACTGTGACTCCAAATGTGATGCATCCATGACTCATGAATTCACGTGTTAACTGAATCAACGCCTGAAAATCATTAACCCGGTGAGCTATTGACCTAGTAAGTCTCTGACCCTGCAAGTCAATAACCTCTCTATAACAAAATTACAGAACAAAAGTAGACAACCGTGGTTACAAACCAAATAAATGGCCCGAGATAAAATCATGTTCTGGACCAAGAGAGAGTTTTGTGCTATAAGTCTGAAACCTGAGAAGCAAAGAGCAATGTTCATAAAAGAAAATTACATGAACAGATCTCAAATATTTATTCTTTTGGACAATAGCCCAATTTACTATAAGACCAACAAATTAAAAGTAGAGCCACTGTGATCAAATCACGTCTTCAATCTACATAACGTCTACATAATCATCCGATATATAGCTGCTTAGTACTCACTGGTGCAGATTCAGTCACCATCTGAAAGGCACGGATGTAGAGTTCATGCTGCGAAAAACAACATTTAAAATGCTCAGAAATGCCAAAACGAAAAGTTAGAACACCCTTGCTGCAATAATAGACAATTTATTCATCAAATGTAGTTACTGATCTCTTTTAAGAAAAGTGCCCAGAAGAATTAGACTTCCAGTTTCCAATCAACAAATCATGGTGTCATTAGACATCACGCAAATGTATATTAACCTGCTGCTACAAGGAGACACGCAATCCTTTTATAGCATAGATTATATTAGATACATGAAAAAGGCCTAGCAAGGTGCTTTGTAGACATTAAATATATGAATACATTTGATCACCTTGAATTATCAACAGCAAAACATGCTAATAAATCATTTTCTTTCATGTGAGATTTCAAACCAAGATGTTTTTCATTTTGATTCCTTCATCTCAAATAAAAGTATTTTGAACAATGTTACTTACAGCTTTGAGGCAGAAGGTCACAATCACTCAGATCAAAGTACATTAGGTGACAGACATAAAAAATCCCCAGCCATACAAACAAACAACTGAGTCAACAAGACTCGACAGTCTCTGACCTGCTGAGAGAATTGCAAATCAGTCACTATAAATATCAGGTTTATTGCGTGTTCATTAACCGCAGGATCTGATTTCTTTTCATTAAAAGTCCTTTCAGAGGTCATAAAACAAAACAGCAAAACACTTTCTCTGATATGTGTCACTATGAGTGGAGTTAAGAGCTTGTCAAGTATTTCTGCAATTTATTAATAAACAAATCACAAAACACGTTGGCTTTTATTAAGGACAACCCCACAGCTGTGCACAGTGGTCTCAGACTCATCTCCTTTCATTCACCTTAAAAATGTTAGCTGCAATGATAGAAGAAAGCTGCAGTAAACAGATTTTTAAGTGCAACCATTTCCTGAAAAGGAAGTAAAAGAACTAGAAACTCGAATATAATACAGACATACAGCAATATTGGGATTTAAGGAGCTAACAAATAACAACCAAGACTCGGGCGAGTGTAAGTAAGAGCGCCAAAGTGAAGACGAGGAATATGATTACATGACTGATTGTAATCTGCATTTACTTATTATCTCACTACCAATATAGACAGGAGTCACAGAAGTCAGTTGACTGACTCGTTGAGGGACCTGACCTGTAACTAGTTCAACTGGAGTTTCATGCTTGTGATGCAGAACCAACGTAATCCTAGTTCAGCATACTACCATCATACGGAACATACGCAGATAGTCGGACACCTTTTAGCGAAATGATTCAGTATAACATAAAGTCCATGTAACTGAATTTCTAGCCGAACTAAGACAATTTAATACAGATGTATTAGAAACTGCTCTCCTACCCCAAAGTTCAGAAGTGAACACAGGACCATTTGACATGGCATCAATATCGCTGAGTAATTTTGAACAAATCAATGTCTCTTTAGAAACAGTGACCTCACCTAACCATCCCAGTGGAAGCATACAATACAACTGTATACTTTGATGTCGCACTCCTTACAATGAGTTCAGACGTACACACCACACGGCAATACGACTGAACATCAATGGTGCAGAGCATTTGTATACTGCAGAGCAATTGTGAGTGAAGGACTTGCTCAAGGTCCTTATACAACGGCTTAAGGGAGATTCGAATCTGCGACACTCTGGTCACAAGGCACCGAACATGCCACCACACCCATCATCAAGAATGAACCAGTACTCTCCACACTACTACTACTAATGAGCAATGAGCACAGTTATTTTGTCATTCATGTGCCCCCACATGAACTAGAATTAGTATGCACTGTACATGATATAAACACACTCCATATTTCTTACCACAGAAAGAATTGCTGGGTGGCAGCCAACAATGAACGGAAGGCTTCGGAATCCAGCCACACGATGTGCAATGCGAACCGGGAGCTCCTTCTGCAGATACTGGGCGCTTCGCTGGAAGGAGAAACAGACATTTGGCATTAGATGACCAAGCATCCTACATTCTAAATTTACATCTGGTATAGACGCAATCCGAAGAAATGGAGGGAACTTGAAACGTACACAATCATGGCAGACTCAATGTAATCTAATACAACGGTACAAAATATCCTTATACAGCACTTTCCAAGATTTCGGGACCTACAGCTAACAAGGTATATCTAAACTCTAAACTAATCTATCGAACATGCATCACTCACGCCAACTTACTTTTGCCTCCTCTTTGCAACCACTTGAAGATTGTTTTGCTCAATCGTGGTTTCATTGTCAATCAATCAATCAATCAATCAATCAATCAATCAATCACTCAATCAATCAATCAATCATTGAAAGTTACATAGTGCTCCTTCAAGGTCATTACTTAGAGGCACTTCAGACACAGGCCACCTCACTTTGTTAGGTCAGTATTGCCTCAAGTGGACCTATGATGATGATATATGTTTGTTTTACAACGCCTTCGTAACGAAGATGATTGGCGTGAGTGAACTTATATAAATACTAGCATTTTTTACCCGGCCTTGCCTGGAATTTATTTTTATGCGCTTCTATGCAATTCATTTTTTCAAGAATTTGTATAGCTCCCCTTCAAGAGCCTACTTAAAGGTGCTCCCAGTTCAACCATGGCAATACAATTTAAACTTGACGTCATAACTGTTTGTGTTGAGCGGCGCTTGATTCGCAGTGGCGACATTATTTTGAATCATAGGCTTTATGTGGCATTCGTCAATTCGAAACCTCAAATGTCCATATCTCCCAAAAGAAACGGCGCATCAAGCTGAAATTAGCTGTGCAGATTGGAAATGCAGAGAACAACATCGCCTAGAATTTTCATATCTCCATGTAGAGTGTAGCATTCGCTTTTCCCTTTGGTAATAAGTGTGTGAACAAACATCCACCTACGTACGTACGTACGACGGACGTACGTCCGTGACATTCAAAATTATAGTATTAGATACCACCTATATAGGACGTGGTGGCGCAGTTGGAAAGTTCCCGTCCAAAGGGTCGTAGTTTTCTGTCGTAGGTTCTATTCAGACCCAAGCCACACAAGTGTTTCGCTCACAATTGCTCTTGGCACTTTGGTGTGCAAAGTGCAAACTCCAACACATCCGGATTTAGTTGGGACCGCATCTGAATAGGGAACTTGAAGGGGCGTTATTGAAATGTGTAAATAAATAAAAATAGTTGAGCAGAAGCCAGACACCCTAACCTTAAAGCACCTGAACCATACCTTTATGAAGTGTTGTACATACCAGTATGTGGCTGCCGTCAGCACTCTTGCCTGAATAGAGCATCGTCGATGGCATCAATCTGACAGATGTCTACAAGAGAAGTCAAAAACTGAGTACAGACTGGCAATAGATGAATCCAAGTGGGAAGACTGCTCCATGAAGATTGTCCAATGAGAGTGAATTTCTGCACGGAATTAAACGACCTGGAGCGTCTATCCTCCCAAAGTCATTGGAGCAACTAGGCTTCTGTGTTGTAGATGGCCCTGTATACGACCAACAGGTCTCCACAAGCTTAGTCATCCAACTTGCCAGCATACAGCATCATGCACTAATTCAAGGTTGTTTGTAGTCTTACCAGACAATTAACTAACACTGCACACGGGACAACTGCTTCAATTATTTACAATTTCTTTTACTTCATTTCTTTTCTAGCTGGCATTGCTGTTCAATTCTTCTGGCTCTATGGTTTGTAATACATAAGAATTCACACTTGCACTTTTAAAATTGAAATATAAGCAATGCGGGGTCCATAAATTATGAAAATACATAACACGATTGGTACGGATATGAACTTTAATCTAACAACTGCTGAATTTTAATCCTTGCATGTCTGCATATATTGACCACATAAGTTCAGGGTTTTTAAGCAATTCCTAAGGCAGCTTTAGTTAGTATTCTTCATTCACAACAACTGTCCTGTATCACTTCAACAAGGTGCATGCTAATGTGAAGGACCTATTTATATTCAACACATTGCTAAATTTAAATAAGTCAAAATTGTTAAATTCCTCACAAGCAGTGATCGACCTCTTTGTTCATGTCAGCTGCTTCTGTAGTGTTGGTCAAGGTTTTGTGCTTATGCTGTGGAACTAGGCTTCACAAGAGCAACCAAGACAATGGATCAGTTATAAGGACTTGGCACAGTCAGTGGGTCTCCTCAGTGCAATAAAAATGATTCAGACATTTCATCAACAACCAAGATAGGATCAGTGACAAATCCCCATAAACACACTCCATTGTAGTTATTAGCATAATTCATCCCAAGTCTCATATATGGAAAATACCATCCATGTATTGAACTAGCCCAGATGATGCGTTTTTTTACCGCTAAGAGACTGGGTGTTGTGTACTGCTGTAAATTTATGTGGCACAATCAAATTGCATTCATTGACCATTATTTTGACTAAGTTTTATTTTATGCAACCTAAAAAGAAAACGTTATTTAACTCTTCACTACTCAGGAGATCTAATTGGTCATTGACCGCTGTGGTCTAATTTGACCTGGCACTTGAAACATTTATATCAACAACCGATGCCATGCATAAAGCGAGTTTCTGCAATGATTATCAGGTTACAGTCTGGGCAGGCCATGGTTGCCCAGACTGCAATGATTATCAGGTTACAGTCTGGGCAGGCCATGGTTGCCCAGGCATCATGTACCCACTAAAGTTCAGAACACACTAAATGTATCAGATTAACACAAATGAATGAATGGTCAAGGCAACGCGGTTGATATAATTATGATAATGTGCACTTGACATTTAAAAATACAGCGAAACATAGAAAGACCAATGATATACCAGTACCCTGGTTGCAAGGCCATGATTATCTGACTTCACGGATATCAAATACTAGTACCTCCGAAGACAGAAAGGAAACCTACACACCTGTTCCCTATCTTCAATCAGAGGGTTACTACAGGTGTTAGCATAAAGATAAAGCAAGATAGAGCAACAGGTCAAAGGATTGATTCATAGAGATCTAAGTGGACCATCTCTCTCTCCTCTCTCTCTCTTTCCCTCTCTCTCTTTCTCTGTATGTCTGTCTCTCTCCCTCCCTCCCTCTCTCTCTGGTGACTGCCCAATCGAAACATAGGTCAGCATTAATATCAGCCAATCACCAAGGCCTTGGACTTCACCAGATTGCAGACTTATGATTTTTATCAGCAAGTTTATTAATAAATATAAGCAAAATTCTGCAAAAATCATGTATTAACTTTAAAGACCTGATAGCCATTATTGATCACTGGAGCATTTTTAACAATGGAGCATCTCTAATTAGCCTTAACTATTCAGTTTTCCACCATGCTTAGATATAAATTCTAATAAATAGCAGAAAGAACTAGAAAATACAAGATCTGAAACGACACATGTATATATTCTTTTGTTGCGTCAAACTGACAGACCACAATTGATTACATTATGGAAAGAGAAAGCAGACATAACCAGGAGCTAGAACAAGGAAGAATGCTGGTGGACATGATCAGAGGAACAAGATTCAAATGGTATTGACAATTGAACATGTAGCAAAAATAGGTAACAAACGACTCCAAGTAAGGTCAGCACGCTGCCACATAAAGCGAATAAGGAGCAAAGGAAGATAAAAAAGTTATTGATTGGAAATGTGAAACATGACCTTGAGGAACTAAACGTGGATGAGAACAACATTGACACGACATAAGACAGGAAGAAATGGAAACGTTTGGTAAAAGAATCTCATCATCTGTGCATGTCTGATGAAGACGGAATAATTAAATAAGACTTAAATCATAGAGTAATGGAAAAGAAAATAAGAACCCTTATGGTCCTTGCTTTCTCCTAAATGTTAAATAACTACTGTAATAACCCAAACGCTCCTACAGAAGCATCAATAGCCCCCAAATAGTACTCAAATACAACACAGATTTAATTTATTAGTGGATTTCTATAGCATCCCTTTAAGCCAGCCTACTACAAACAGTTCTTTTTTTTATTGCTGGTTAATTGTATTAGTTGTGTTTCTGCCCTTGTGTGCATTAAAGGACATATAAGCGCTCCAGTCCAACCATGGTCAAACAAAACAGTCTTAAGACCTAAGACCAAAGAGGAAGAAGAGGGCAGAGTTGTCAACACAGTTGAAAATGCACAAGCTATAAGAGAAGTCGGCACCTTGTCATTTGCATGCAAGACAAATGCGCACCGACATAAGTGCGCCAACAATTGAGTGAGTGCAATAGAAACACGCCTCATCAATTACGCGCCGACAGAAGCGCAAAACAGACTTTCGTTACCCTGTCATAAACTTCAAGGACAAATCTTTCACACTTCAACTGATTAGATATATTAGCCAATATCTACCATCTTCTTGTTTCAATATGAAGAGTTCTTTTCTTCGTCTCACTCATTGTTTTAATATGATCATTTTATTCCTTCATCCCGCTTCTTTCTATAATGAATATTTTATTCCTTCATTCCACTTCTTGTTTTACTATAATTTTTTTATTCATGCATCCATGATCCAACATCTTGTTTTAATATAAATTATGAACATTCCATAATCTAATTTCTTGCTTAAATATTAAAATTCTCAGCTGGGGGTCTCAAAGATAAAGTAGGTCATACATGTGCTTAACCGATGCCTGCTAGCCATTGTTAAAAACCTACCAATTGCTAGAAAAACATTACACTTTGTCGGATTGGATACATAACAATCTTTAGATTGTTGCTAAATAGCGCTCAATACATGGGCTACCAATGGAGTTTATGTGATATCATATTTTCCATGTTGTGTACTTTTGTTTTCTGAGTGAAATAGCAACTTTAGTTTCTATGGCGCATTATTGGCCTACTCAATATTGCCATTTATACACGCGCAATTGTCATTTGCGTGCAAATGACGGGTCACCAGAGAAGTCCAGTACAGTGTGTTCACTGGTCATCTTTAAGCTTTATTCCTCGCGTAGTGTTAACAAAGTACTTTACACTACAAACACTACACAGAGAATGTAATCAGGTACTTCAAAATATCTAGTAATTGAATGAGACATTTTGATTAAATGTTTAGCACTGTGGAAAATCCAAAACATTAGTATAGGTAGGTATCGGACGTTTGTGTAAGCAGAAACTATTTGTATGGGGCTTACAAATCAAACACAAAAGCGTAGCAAGGCACATACATTATTTACATGGAAGCGGGAAGGTATAGAACGTGTATCAATATCATACAGTGTAGACTTGCCGAAATCATTGGGGAAAATAGCATAATGTTGACGAGTAACACTGCATCTCTTGAACAGAGCATTGACTGATGCCACAGAATTACACAAGACAAGTTGATCACTACAAAACTTGAAAAATCTAAACAAAGATCTGTTAGCACTGATAATTAAGAATTCATGGGCTACCAACGAAGAAGATAATTAGCACCAAAAAGGTTTTAAACACAGCATCACTATGCTATGCATGCACGTTTAAGTTATATTAAAGCTGCAGCAGATATAGGCCATATCTACCAATGCCCTTTGTCACACCAATCATTGATTTGAATGAATGAAGTCCCTTATTGCGCAGAAGCAAAAACAACAAAAGTAGCAATCGCAGTAACAGAAAAGCACAGTGAAACCATCGTCTCAATTTTACAATATAAGTTTAACAACAAGAAATAGTGAAAACAGATTAAACAACATAGCTTAGCTTTCTGACATAGCAATTGTACAATTGGGATCAATTGAAGCTATTGCTTATAAATATTGATCCCATTCTGCATCATGTAGCACAGATTCAATGTAGTGTTTATCACATAGTGATTACTAGACTTGCGCTAATCTTTCACATGACATTTCAGCATACTTATATTGATTACGATGAAGAAGACATTGAAAGGTGGGAGAAAGTATAGAAGAGAAAGAATAGTTAAGGAAAAGGAAATAGGAAGAAACTGGAATAAATTGATTCTGTATAAACTAAATAGAAATTTGATGATCAAATTTTGTTTATTGTTACACAGATCAGACTATAAACTTTTCCTGCAACTTAGAAAGAAAGCCAACTAGACGTTGGCATAATATTAAAGCTTAAGAACAAATTATTTTACACCTTTATAATGAAAGTCCTCATCTAACGTGTGGGGTCCAAGGCATCTTAGGATAGAATACTCAAACATTAGATCGCGACGAGAATTTCTAGGCGGTCACATTGACTGCCTTATTTAACGTGATGGCCTTGGATGATGGCCTCTAACTTCTCTCGTCTGGTCATATTCTTAAATAGCAAAATTAGAACTACAGTGCTCCACGACATCTCATTTTGAAGTGTAAACTGTGTGTTTGTGAATGAAATGGGAAATTGAATTAAGCTATAAACTTGTGAGTAACAGGGCGTAAAATGATGCAATTGACTAACTAGTAAAGTTCTACACGGGCACGCACGCAGAGTATGTAGCAGATACAACAATTACAGTCTTACACAGTACACACTGAAAATTCATTATTTATTAGGCCTATGTGTGAGCTGACTAACTTAATAATAATTAAATAACTTCTATAGCACCGTAGCTCAGCCGAAGCAACGGGCGGTGTACACGAGTTTGAAAGTTAATGAGAGCTACAAGATTGTACAGAAGAAAGTCTTGAGCTGAGACTTGAATGTCTCGAGCGATGGCGCATTCTTCACATGTTCAGGAAGTTTGCTTGCTAAATTAAATTAGACTGAGAAACAGGCTCAACAGCAAGATATTAACAATTATTAGCCTCATGTCAATTTGCATGAGCTGTGATTGCGTTGCCTTCCTACCTTAGCTGCAGCTTGGTCGATGGCGCTCTGGTAGTAGAAGGACGTGACAGCCTTCG
>JAQFXW010003433.1:0-11915 GCA_034693945.1 Dendrobaena attemsi
CTATAAGGACTAGTATGCTGAATGTGCTGTGTATGTATGTATGTGTTGTGTGTATTTCTATACCACTTCTTAAAAGTCCACTACTACTCAGAGGCAGTCCCGACTATAGCCGCAGGAATGTAGGCTACAAGTTTATTATGGTTGCAATAAGAAGAATTAATTGAAAGTTTAAACACAAGCTCTGGCATTGCAGGCCTATTAATTGTACACTACGCATCAGTTGACAAAGTCGTCTCTTCATCATGGACGAAGATGACGACATCTTAAACCAGACGGCGACGGAGGAGGTGGAAAACTCCGTCGGAAGTGGAAGTACACTGTACAAAGACGATTGCATCCTCTTCCAGCTCTCCTTCTATTCCGTCGTTCTCGGCTTCATCTGCATCGTCGGATTCGCCGGAAACGTCGCCTCCATCTGCGTCCTCCAGCAGGACCGGACGTCGGCCACCGCCACCTTCCTCCTTCGGGCCCTGGCCGTCGCCGACACGGGCTTCCTCGTTCTCTGGTCCCTCCAGTACTCCGTCCGCCCCGTCGTCAAGTACGTCGGTTGGGGCGATCAGACCGGTTGGATGTACGTTCTGGTCTGTACGTCGCCCTGTCTCTACATAGCGCAGACGTTGACCATATGGTTGGTCGTAGTGGTCGCCTGTAACCGACTGATCGTCGTATGTATGCCGTGCAGGGCGCAACGGCTCTGCTGCCTCAGAAACTTCCAGGTATGTATTTCTTTATCTTACAGTCCACTACTATTCAGAGGCGGTCCCGACTACAGCCCCAGGGTGTATCGGAGTTTTACACGCCGAAGCGCTTCAGCAATTGTGAGTGAAGGACTTGCTAAAGGTCCTTACGCGCTGGGTGGGATTCGAACCCACAACCTTTCGGTTGCGAGGCGGCGACCTTCACCACTACACTACCGCGTCCCAGACTGGGCATCCACTTCTAGACAACTCCTCCTCCTCTGATATTTTGTGGCGCTCCAGAATGAATGAATAAATAAAAAACAGGGAGTTTACTATTACGATAGGGTACTTGGTGAACTGACCCTGAGTAATAGCCATTGCATATTTGTCGGAGCTGAAGACGACCTGAGCTTCCGTGTCCTGCAGACTCAGCTCTCGACTCTGAACGAGGACGCAGTCGGGCTGCAACGAAAAGTATACGACGACGGCCTATGTAGTATCGAGGAAAAGCAAGTCGGGGATGTTCTCCAATAGACGTGGTCGGAATATTTCACATCATTTTACCCAATTTGGCATCTAGAAAGCGTAAAAAAATATGGGCTGTGGTTTGAACCAGTAAACCCCTTCCAAGCTGACGACTCGGAAAAAAATAATATAAATAAACATAATTATGTTTTCTATCGCTCACAGCAGTTCCTATATAGATGACAAAGCATTTTGTCGCATGAATTAAAGCTGAAGAATGGAGAACTGAAATACTCGCGGAATTATAGGCATCTGCTAAGTTATTCTGACCTATATTCTATATAATGTGATCTGATGTTATTGGATGAAACAGGAGAAATTGGACTACATGTAGGCCTAAATACGTTGCATTCAGCCATATGCAAGAATTCTGTAGTCTCTTTATTCATAGACCACGAGACAACACTTCTCTTCGATACTAAGTAATCACTTATCAGGCATTCTAACATGATAAATGTTAGCTTTTCTGTATAGGATCTAATTGGAACTACTTTAGGTTTTCTGTGCTTTGGCAGATTCAAAAGTCCAACTGTTCTCGATGTTGAGCTTCCAACAGTTTTCGTCTGGGTCTGACTTTCCTCTCCTTCATTCTTCCTTCCAGTATCACTCTCGTGCAGGAGTCCCCTCTCATTACGTGTCTGATCCGTTTTCTCTGTCTCGTTCCCATTATAACTATTAGAGACTTTTCTCATTCACGATTAATGCTTTTCTGGTACTGAACCAGAAAATCCAATCATTCTGAAGAAAAGAGTTCAGAGCTCGCAAACTTTGAAAAGCTGGATGACTCTGAATAATACGATTAATAACGACTTTATGCTTACATGTTTTTCCCGCATCTGATGAATAAACGTTCGCGCTCTCTCGTGAGACAGACCATCGCTGAAGAAAGTCACGAAACATGACTGAAAGAAATCAAGAACTCATGTTATATTCTGTTGTCTTTTTGTTCATGTCTGGCTATTTATAATATAATACTTAAGTAAAATATTTAACAACATACTTAAGCTATGTTGTCACCTAAAATTCTGATTTTAATCGTTTTATCCTTAGGCCTACACTTACAAGTAGCGCCATCGAATCGTTCAATAGCCTACGCGTTGGTAACTGCAAGACTTTTTTGTAGGAGGAGAATAACTTTTAAAAAGTTGGCACGGGCACAAGCGAGGATACCGATAACATATAGAGCGATAAAAAACGAGTAAAGTGGAGGCCTGTGGCAAACTGAGGGAGCAAACACTCTATTGTACCTGGATGCTTCTAGTTCTCTGAATTCAGCATATTATATGCTTTACGAGTGGTGGGTCGGATTTTATGTCTTGTCTCTGTGGGCCAGACGCTCGATCCGGTCTTACGCAACTTGTGCCATGGTCTCAAGTGCCTCTTCAACAGCAGCAGATTACATACCTTATCGTACGGCGCTGTTCTGGTGGGAGGTACATAGGGAACAATGCTTTTCCCTTTGTCTGTACTCGCCTCGACCGATAGGCACCATTCTGGCAATGGGAAGATATCAGAGACCTCTGCCGTCTACAACGTAATACAACAGCGTATGACCTAGAGCGCTCCAACAGTTATAAGTCACCAACTCACTATGTAGGGCGTGGTAGTGTCGTGGTGAAGGTCGCCGACTTGCAACCGAAGAGTTGCAGGTTCGAATCCCACTCGCCGCATAAGGACCTTAAGCAAGTCCTTCACTCACGATTGCTTGAGGCGCTTCGGCGTGTTGACTCCGACACACCTTCAGGCTGTGATCGGGACTGCCTCTGAGTAGTAAATGGACTTGAAGGGGCGGTACAGAAATATGTTAATAAATAAATAAATAAAATGATGTTAACTTAAATTTCAAAATCTAACTGAAGGTCTTAGTTAGTAGTTGTGAGGCGTGTGTACTGTGTAAATGTAAATGTTAGAAAAACTAAAACTGGTGAAAGATGGTGTAATCTTTGAGAGTGAGTAAATAAGTGAAAGGGTTGTTTAGAAGAAGCGGCATGACTTACAAGTAGGCCTACGATGAAGAAGTGCAGAAAATCTAAGACCCATAGGGCCTAAATCTGTCGTATGCTATAAGCGACATAGTAATAGCGGTTTCCTGTTTTCAATGCAGAAATCTAGAGATTGCGTTTACAGTAGCCTAATAATTTACAGACGCCTATCCGTTATCGAATACTTTTTCATCAGAAAAAACGACCAAACTATAATATTGGACATATCAGGTTTATATACGAGAGCACCGAGAATCGTTAAATTGCTAGGCTATTCTACGTTGTGGTGAAATAATAATGGTCAGATATAATTATGAATGAGTGCATTCATAAAAACGGGAATGATATATTATAGGGGGACCTACGTCCTACATTATATGATCCCCTGCGGTAAAACATATTAAGACGGTATATGGGAATTGTGTCGTATGCTCTGAATATTAAGTTGTTGCGTATATATATATATATATATATACATATATACAACATACTTAAGCTATGTTATCATTTGTATATTACGAACCTCGGGCAGCAGAGCGAAGTTGGCTCCGAGTTTCGGTGACGTGGCATCGACCACCTGATGCCACTTGTTATTATAGACGCTCAGCTGCGAGATATGAAATTCATCTGCACAAGGAAACATACACACACTTAAGGGGTCGTCCATTATTTACAAAATAACAACATTTAATTTTTTATTGTTGAAGTCAACTTTCATTGAACCCACTCTCCTGTCATGCCTTATATTGCCTCTAGTTTAGGCCCTTGTACCGAGTTGCGACTTTGTCAACTTGTTTTCAATAAACGAATTTGAATTGAATTGATTTGAATGAATAACTGTCAACTTTTCCAAACCCTATCCCCCTACTTTATTGACATAATTATAATAAACGCTAAGGTATCGAGTTTTGCAGATCAGAAATCCTAACAATAACATTCTGTTTGTACTAACTTTCCAACAGTTCCAAGAAACCTTTTCTGGTATACGAACAGCACTATTGCAGGGCTTTGTAGGACTAAAGGCTCAAACTCAATCTGCCTAAACTATTATTATACATGTTTTATGCATGCAGTTGGTCGTAAGTTTCTTTTTATATTAGATACTAGGCCTACATTGTAAGCTACAGATTTAGGCCAACGAATCGCTACTCGCTATATATATATATATATATTACATACATTGTATATATAATTATATAATAGGATGTATTTGTTCATTACTTTATTTACTTTGAGTGTTTCTGCAGACAGCAATGGATTATCTTATTCCGGATTTCCTGAGATAGGGTTCGTACCTACAGTGCTTCTCAAGTGTTCGAATACATAAGTAAGCATGTACGTCCATGGAATTTCACATGTCACCCGCGGCGATACACGTCTGGAGAATGTCAAGCTCAAAGTCACGTGTCACGTGCGACCAGAAATAATTCGTGGATTCAATTCCACAAAGGCAATGCGCCCTAGAGGGTCTTCTGGTCCAGATCGACTTTCTCTCTTTCTATGAAGCTTAACTTTTCTGCGAATTCAGAGGGCATGCAGCCAAGACCCCTGCAGTGCTTGGGACGGTAAGATCAGTCGATAAAACTGCGGATGATTTGAGCTCTGCAGCGGCAATGGCCTATTATTTATTTATTTATTCACACATTTCTATACCGCCCCTTCAAGTCTCCTACTACTCAGAGGCGGCCCCGACTACAGCCCCGAGGTGTGTCGGAGTTTACACGCCGAAGCGCAACGAGCAATTGTTCAAAGTCCTTACTCGGCGAGTGGGATTCGAACCTGCGACCCTTCGGTTGCAAGGCGGCGACCTTCACCACTAAACTACAACGCCCCACTACTCACTGTTAGAGAGTATCCATGTGCTGCCCAGTCACAGGTATTTGTTTATAGCTTTATAGTCGTACTTTTCAGATGCTAAGACTTTCGTCTGTTTAGACTGGAGTTGGAGTCTGGAGGGAACCGTGCTCCCACTTTTCGCACATGCAGAATAAACAATGTTCATTATTAACTTTCACGTACACACATCAGTGCTCAGGGTTAGTAACAGCGGTTCGCTCTATACATGTGTTCTGTCAAAAAAGGGGTTAGCAGGTGAAGTGGTAGAGGGAATGTTTACGTCTGTGATAGGAAGGGAGGGTTGGACACCAACACTTTTAGGAAACATGAATTATTTATTCAGATCGATGATCAGTTTTCCGTGCAATAGCCATTAACAATGAGTCCCAAGTTGGACGGACGCGAACACTAATTAAATGAACCCAGTACAATAGACCCTCCAGAAACAACCTCCAATCCCAATAGGGGTATATGGGAGGTAATGCTATTCCACGATGACCGCAGAGATTAACGATGCTATCGAAACCTTCGGCTACTCGGATCCTATACATCCATCCATCCATTGATACATCTAACCATCCAACCATCCATCCATCCATCCATTTATTTTAAGGCCTATATTTCTTTTATATTTATTCATAGGCTATATTTCTTAAACCGTCCTTCAAGTCCACTACTTCTCAGATTCATACTGACTACAGCCGGGATGTACTTCGGAGTTTACACGCCGAAGCGCCACGAGCAATTACGAGTGAGGGACTTGCTGAAGGTCCCTAGTATACGTACAGCTTGGGTCTGAATCGAACCCGCGACCTTTCGGAAGGAAGGATGCGACCGCAACACGGTGCCACCATCACACAGACTATGTGAAACAATTTTCAAGCATGTTACGAATAAGTAATTGCACTCACTGTAGTAGGCATGCATTTCATACGAGTGCTGCAGGCTAGAGTTATGCGCTCGCATTTAACTGGGCTATAGGATGTGAAAGCATCAGCTGCACCTCTTTCTACGCTCCTCAAATCACGCACGATTTCCATTTGTCTGTCTTCCTACCCGTTCTTCTTTAAGGTTCAAAGTTCAATCCGGTTACTCCACCAATTTTTACCAATCGACACCTCATCAGCTGCATTCTCTGCGATAAGGCTGCATTCATTGTTCGTATTTCTTTCCATGTTTATGTTGTAGGCTTAGCTAGAAGGATTTATGTTCAGAAAAATAGGTAAGAGATCAAGTTGAAGCAGAGGCGCTACTCTTAGTTTTCCGTGAGAGAGAGAGAGAGAGAGGAGTACAACAGTACAACTGTGCGGAAAAACATTCTGTATGATCACTCCATGTGTATCTATAATTATTATTGTTTGTTCACCCCTGCACAGAAGATCTTTATGAGATTCATTGACAAATTGAACATCTGCAGATAGTAAATGTAAAAGACCTAATCTCCAAACTTCTTCTTAGCCCAAAAACCGCGGGTGATGAGAGTGTGACAAAACTTCAGCCGAGGAGAAGCTGATGAGCATTGAGCAGCCGAAAGTAGAGATTGAAATACGAGGAAGATAGCATTAGAACATAATAACATTCGTAAATAACTAATTATTAATTGCGTGTAATTAATTACAACACACTGCCGGGGACAGTCTTCCACTCCACCCAGGCCAGCTAGCAGTTGACATAGTGTTGAAAAGACGCCGAAAATCTGTTGAAAATCTTTGCGGTAATACGCAGTTAACACTTTGAACTCACTCTGCTACCTTGCTATAGTCCCGATGCTCTCTCTATCTTCCTATTACACCCAGTACCACCCACATACATGTATGTAGATACCTACCTACTCACCTACATCCAATCTATAGGCTACGTTTATTTTGCAACGCCTTCATAACAAAGATTGTTGGCGCCTACCAATCCGATTATACTTAGGCCTACATACCTAACAGTCCTGCTTACCGCCTATAGCACACTGTGACCCTATGACCTTGTTTTGTTTACAATCGTGTATGATTAGGACATATATGACGTATTGTTTACTATCACAATTAGACCTAAGTCACGCGCTGCAACCGAATTGACAGTTTTAAAAATCATACACGTAGGCCTATATTATTTTCATGGAATTGGACAGAAAAAGTGGGGAACAATTCCTCTTTTTTTTAACAGACTTCGTGGAACTGTGTAAGTCGTACCACACAGATATCATCGGTTGCGAGGCCAGATACGAGTTCAGACGAAAACAAATTATATTTCTGTAGACCGATGAAGAGGAAGTTATAAGTTCTCAGTCGCGATCAAGGGTCACGATTGAGGATCGTAGACAGACGGAATCGGTCCATCGTTGGGGGGGGAAGGAAGCAGAGGGACGAGATAAAAGGGAAGATGACGAATGAGGTGTGAAAAATGTTTACAGCTTTCAATGAAAGGTCTGTGCAGATAGAGGTTATTATGGCGAGGAAAGCGATTTTTAAGACGGTCTGATTGACCGTTGTAAATCTCAGCGAAGTTACGTAAGTCACTATGATACTTTCTATACTCCAAACAGGCTGTCCTGGGCATGACGTTAAACTGCGTCCAACCTCCGCCACAGGGAACACAAAATCCCTGTACCGGTTTTAAGCCCGGACAAAAGAGGAAGGTTTGTCAGATGGGTGGAGATACTCTGACAGTAAAAGAAAAACACCATGGAAATCCGCAAAAGTCACTGTACAGACCCGATGCTTCAAGATGTCATGATGTGAAGCTGAGCCCAGGCAGGTCAGGACAGACGGCTGGAGGGAGACGATGGAGAGGGCAAGGGACACATACGGGCATCGTCCCAAGTTGTCCTCAATGCCTTTCTCCTAATATTCTTCCAGTCACACAAGATGACAACCCAGCTGCTTCAACAGATGGACCTGGGACCTGCGAAGACTGGATCACGCGGGACAAGCTCGAAAGAGTGTGACACGGACATCTACGGGCATGGTGCCTACGAACAATGATGATGATGATGATTTTAGGGTACGTGAACAATACGTAAAAGTGCTTATTATAAGAATATTCAATTTAACTTAAACATGCAATCACAACCCAGTAGACAACGTAGTAAATTGCTGAAATGCTATATTGTAGGTCTATATGTTTATCCCGCATAAACATAAGCCTACATAATATAGACATCCAGGTTATACGTAGGATAGGCCTATGGGTTGCCGAGCGGCCAAGTATACCATGAATAACATTTTCGTGAAAGGTATTTACCATACGCGTATTTTATTATTTGAAAGGTACGTTACGTATTTTAACGTATTCTATTTTAGGGTACGCGTACTGTCAAGCTATGCTTTACATAGTATTACGCATAGTCGGTGTGATGATGAGACCGGAAGTTCACATATTCGAATTTACCTCAGAGGCTCCAACCACTGCGCATAGAGACCTTGACTCCTTTAGTAAGTTCACCTGCAATAATTGCTATGTGGGAGGAGGCTTAGTAAGGACCCTTAGCAAGTCCTTCACTGACAATTGCTTAAGCGCTTCGGCGTGTAAAACTCCGACACACTATCGAGCTGTAGTCGGGACCGGCTCTGAATAGTAGTGGACTGTAAGGGGCGGTATAGAAATACACACATACATACATACATGCATACAGTTTAATGGGCATTGGAATATCATACAACTTACAACCTTCTTTCCCCAGGCGGCCCAGCAAATGAGATGCCTCGGCTTGTTAACTTCTTTTCAGCACCAGTAGGATTTAAAGTGGGTGGGACGGCGTGGGAACGGCGTTCGGATTGCTCTCGACATTATTTGCATGAGTTCCCACTGCTCCAATGCAATAGAACAATTTAACACGTACACTGTATTGCATTTAAAACTTTTGGAGTTCCCACTGCTCATCCAGACCACTTTATACCATGAGCACCAGGGCTGTGGTAGGTAGCGGCTCTGAATAGTACACTTGAAGAGGCGCAGCTTCGAATAAATGAATCAGTGATCACAAGTTATATTGAATCTTTCTTGCTTTAGTTCTATAGGCTGCAATAATTTTATCATAATAATAAAAAGTAATAAATCTACGTAACTCCGTGTACATAGTAAACTAGTCGGAAGTGCTTTGATGTTATGGCTTCCATTAGTAGGCTAGCAGCCGATTCATCATCTGGTAAACATTGCGCAGATGCTTGAGAGTCACAAGTGTCTAGATTACGCATGTACACAAAGCCGAATAGCAGACTAAGCTTACAGAGATCATGAGTTATTATAATTATTGACAGATGCTATCATACTCATAAACGTACTCATAGTTCTTGACGCATGCAGATAAGATTATGCCTATGCCGATGTATTATATCGGCCTACAGTTGGCCTATAGGTGAATAATGATGACTATAATTTTTATGCAAGCGCAATTGAAAGTGACAGACCCGTTTGATGTGTGTTTATTAATTTAATTTACGTTAAAGGCAGCAATCACATGACGGATATACAATAGTGTATGGCGTGGTAGTGTAGTGGTGTAGGTCGCCGCTTTGCAACCGAAGGTTGTGGTTTCGAATCCCACCCGCCGCGTAAGGACCTTTAGCAAGTCCTTCACTCACAATTGCTCAAGCGCTTCGGCGTGTAAAACTCCGACACACTTTCTGTCTGTAGTTGGGACCGGACCGCCTCTGAATATCAGTGGACTGTAAGAGGCGGAATAGAAATACACAAATACAATACAATACAATACATGTACATAGCCTACTCACCATTGGAACACTTGGGCAGATTTTAACTTCGAATCCATCACAGACAAAACTACATTTTATATTTTTATATTATTCATTTATTAATTATTTGAACATTTCTATACCGCCCAGTAAAGTCCACTAAGCTTACTACTTCTAAAAGGCGGTCTATTAGATCCGGAGGTGTTTGTACACGCCGACGCGCCAAGGGCAAGTAATTGTGAGTGAAGGACTTGCTCAAGGTCTTTACCTCTGACTTAGGTCTGAATCGAACTCGCGACCCTTTGGAAGTTTAGACTCACTGCGCCACCACGCTTCACATTACACAACAAGAGCAACGGGCTTAATTTCCGGACATTACACCCAGACATAATCCCGTTACCTTCTGAAATTGTTAATCAGGGTGCGGTGTTGGAGCTCGACAATATAAACGGCACAAAGGCGCACGCAACAGCAACCCAATAATCCAGTAATAAATTATGACGTCGTTAAATTGCCTTGTGTGAAATCAGAATCTGAGATCAGGTGAGAACCTATTGCACAGGTAAACAATGGCACGTTTGAAACAAACTTGATCCAACCGGATCGATGTATGTCTTAATCGTCACCTGACGTAGAATGATTCACACTCTGCGGCTGTATGGGTGAAAGGTGAGTCAAAAGATAGTCTGAATGGAAATCTAGATAGTTAGCTGAACATGTAAGTGGGTCGTTTTGCAGATAGGCCTATAGACCTAATTGATTGATTGATTGATCGCTGGGCGGAGCTTAGTCGAGGTGATAACAGTTATCTATAGCAGCTACAACCTACTCGAGCCTTTGCTTCAACAGAAGTCGGCTAACATGTATGACATTGTAAACTTGCTTGATAAGCTCCAATTTATTGCCATTGCGGCTTACCAGTAAAATACAAACGAAGTTAGGCCTATGGGCCACTCCATAAATGACGTCACGCACTTAAGAAGAGGGGAATTCAAGAATTTGTGACGATGTGTGACGAATGGGGGGGAGGGGGGGTTGATAATCGGCCTAACTTGCGGGACGTCATTTATGAACATCCTCTATTTATAAGACTTAAGGCTCAACCTTTGCTGTGAGCGGAGCGCGGTCAGTTGCGTTCATTCTAAGCAATCACATAGGATTGTGATTGCTTATAGCCACAATGAAAACATAAAGATTCTTAAACCAATTGAACTCAAGTGTCAACGTACACAGTTTGAATACTAATGATGCACCACATCAACAGCTGTATACATAAGTAGGTAAGTAAGTATATTCTTTATTCAAGACCAACTGCATTATCGCACTCTGGTTTACAAACAGTATAATAGGCCTATATAATATTATACGCCTAATATATACGCATATGTATATATAGGTGTATAGGCTACATCGTGCTTGTCCACTATTATAATAAAAATTCGAATTTAAGTTCACTTCAGTTTTGTTACCTGCACAGATTATAGGGTCTAAGGCTCGCTCTAAGCCTAGAGCCTATACCTACACTTTTTTGTAGGATGCACGGGCGTCAAATCTACATTGTTCAGCCGAGCGCTAAGTGACTTCCTTTTCTATTAAAAAATTTCTTCGGGCTTCGTTCATCACTTGTTTATAACATGGCCGGGATTTAAACCTGCATAAATGCAAGTCACAGATTACAAGTATACTTCCTGATTCTTATATAGCATATACCGGCTGAGCTTTACCGGGTAGCACCGGCGCTCAGATCTCCCACTCTGAATCATTTGTGATCATTATGCTTGTTGGCAGGGGCGTCTACACCATAGAAGCATTGGAGCAAATGCTCCATTTCAGAAATAGGAGGGGAAGGTTTTTTGGCGAAATAGGAGGGGAAGTTTTAATTTTTTAAATCGTAGCATTGAAATCTTATTATCATAATTTTCAAACTTCTATGCATGACTACAGAGTGTGGCATGACTACAGTGAAGGCATGCATTTTAGCAAGAAGAATTTTTTTTAGGAAACTTAAATGAAATGGCGAAAATGGGCTCCATTTGACAGTAAATGGTCTAAAATGCGTGGTCGGCTCAGGCTCCCTAGTCGAACAGTCAAAATTACTTCAAATATGCACTGAACTACAGTGGCTACAGGCAGGGGCTTCTATCCCCCCCCAAGCAGCCGGGCTCAAAAACTCGTGACTTTCCATTTTCCCCCCTCAAAAGTACTCT
>JAQFXW010003434.1:0-11912 GCA_034693945.1 Dendrobaena attemsi
CCATTGCCTTCCCCTGGTTTTGCCTGCCATGCCCGTCCGTTCGCCTTCCCATTACAGGAAGGGTACTAACGGTCTGCACCATGAGAAGGTGGGCACGGAGGTCTTTGATTCAACAGCCCAGGTCGGGTCGAGTCTACGATAGAAAAATACGTCAGTCAGATCACCTCCCTGTTTTACCGTAGCAAGCTAGAGTGACTGATGAACCTTAGCAGGCCATTCTACCATTATCATCTAATTCATTGTTTCTTTCATAAAGTATCCATGATATCTCTCCTGGTTCAAAAAGGCTTAAGATTGTTGAATTTTTCATATTTCATTTAAATGTTTACATGGAAGGAAACATGTAAGTTTACATGTAAAGGTTTCTTTTCAGAGTGTTGTAATTTCCGACCACGACATCCAGAAGCAGGAAAACCGCGTTCATGAAGCTCGCAAACGGCTACAGCAGGCAATGGTGACTTGCCAAGTAAAATAGTTGGCAAATAGCCATATAAAATATTGGTTGGCTTGCCAAACAGTGTAGAAACAGTACGTTCGTTCCACCGACAGTACATGCCAGAAGTTGTAATCTGAAGATCAAGTGCATGGGTGGTCTGGTTGACTGCTGCACTTGAACAGTGGACAGAGAACCAATTTGCAAAGATTTAGATACATTCAGTTTCGTTGATCTGCTGAGTCACAAAACGCAGCCATCGACTGCTCTGAACTATATGCTCTTTTAAATTATCGTAATCTCAAAATTTACTCAAGTCGGGTTATTCACATGCAAGTGTTAAGGAGCCCACTGATATTGTAGAGAAGTAACTAAAATCTGAATAATATAATTATGGATAGCATGTATACTAGCAGAACATATAATGTCAACTCTACGGTACAGGTGCTATCAGCATTTCCTATAATCTGCAGAATAGCCATTGAAAACAAACCTAAAATTGCTATGCAACTTTCAATAGGATACATTAAATAAAATATATCAGGATATAAAAATTGTCTGATTTCTTAAACATGATAAAAGCACATCTCAAATCGTATGCATTCAAAGTTTCAAAATATTTAAATTCCATCAAAGACAAATACATCTAAGAAAGTCATACTTATTGAACACAGTTTTGCTGGAAAAACCCAGCAAACAATCTCTTTGAAATAGGCAAATGCCTTGTGGCACTCTTACAACATAATCAGTTTTATGTAACATTAATAATATCTCATTTTAATACAGATGTATGTTATTTTAAGAGCTTGTTCAACAATGGATGTGGTGGGTTTTACTTTCTAATACACAATGAAAATGTCACTACGATTAAAAAACTAATTGTATAAGGACCTTTGAAAAAATACCAAACAGCGAAATTGAAGCAGTACAATTAACCCATCTGTTATTACATATCTGTGAGAATGGTACGAGTTTTCAAAGAGTCCTGGTTTTCAAGATGTTTTGGCTGTTGGAACAAATGCTGCACATCAAGTTCGTACACTAATCATAGCACCAAGAAGGACTTGACTTGTTAATACTGTACTCTAGCTTAAACAATACAACACTGTCCATAGATTGAGCTATGCTCCGTTTGAGTCAAAAGGCCCAAAAGATGCACAAAGATCACAGGACAGATGAACACTTCATGTAAAGGCACATGACAATGGAAGACAAATGAACGGCCATCTCTGCATATTGTTTACAGATTCTTAAATTAGTTGCACCAATAAATCAATTTCTGAAAGATTTTCTCATAAAATTGCATAATATAGAGCCTGCAAGATTTCTACTCAGAAGTGCTACCAAGCCAGATACATGACATGCCTGCTCAGAGTTTCAAACCTAATAGCAGTGCCAACTCAATGGACACGTACAGGGTAACATTGTGCCCTACACAGATTGTTTGCTTCCCAAATTTAAATTGAAAATCCAAAATATTTAACAATGCTATTTTCAAGGGCAAGATTTGCGGCTATGGAAGCATCCAAAGGCGTCTCCGCTAATCCATCTCATTCAATTAGAAGTGCCTTTAAGAATTCTTCTAAGTATATTGATGACTAACTATCAAAGCACTACTTCCTAGCATGACTTATCTAAATGCACGCTAACATCATTAGTCTATGACGATGCTAATTTGCCTAATGCACTACATTATTCTATTTACAGATTTCTAATGCGCCTCTTTCAGTACAGCCTAATCAGAGGCGCTCCCAGTGTGTTGGACCCTGTGAAAAATATAACGGCGGTGAGAAGCAGCAGTATTGCCAGTTAAGATCGGAATGAGTCAATGGAGGAAGGTCATTCCATAGCATTGGACCAACAGATGCATAGGCACAATCCTGGCAAGTAGCAGTCCGAGAACGAGGCACCAGAAGGTCATAGCGTCCTAGAGTAGAGAACGGAGAGGGCGATCAGAAGCAGCCGAAATAGGCCGCTGAATCAGGTCACATGTATCGCGGAGCTTGACCTAAAACAGCTCTGTAGATAATAGAAATTTTAAACTGAATACAGGCAGTAAGAGGAAGCCAATTAAGCAGCAGAGTCATGAATTTGGAGATGTGAGCAAAACGTGGAAGATGAGTTCATGTTGCTCAAAGCATGGGGCCCTCGCAAACAGGGGGCCCTTGAAGGTAGAACTATATAAAAGATTAGGTGGTAGTTCTCGTCTAAACAAGAATTTGCATTAAGAGATTGGAACTTTTAAGTCTCTTTTAGCTCAACTTCTTTCTGGCAACACAATGGCATGTGATGTCTTATCTGGAACTATTGATACAGAATAATTCATTAATCATTTTGTTTTAGCTACAAATTTATTTATGCGCAGCACTATTTCAATCATCCCATTTTTCATGTTCAGTTCGATATGGGAACCTCAAATATTGAGCATTGGGCCCCCGAATACAATTAGCATGGGGCCCCCGAGAAGTTAATCCGGCCCGGAGTCCTTCACTCACAATTGATCGTGGTGCTTCGGCGTATAAGCTACGACAAACCTCTATGCTGTAGTCGGGACCGTAGTTGGATTTGAAGGGGCTGTATAGAAATATGTGAATAACTGAATATATAAATATCTTAAGCTTCTTGATTTCATGCATATATTACATACAAACATTAGTTACATACAATGTGGAGTTGTGAATTCCTTACAACATAATCTCATTATTATGACGATGATGAACCTTACTCAAATTTAGCTTTGCCTTGAAGTTGCAGATTCCTTTATACAGATCTTTTGTAACAAACTGTCTGCCAAGTGCCGTTTAACATCGTCGATTGCAGTAACATTGGTGCCAAGCACTAAAACAATTTTTAGATCTGTGCGTCTATCTGGCGATCCCATTGGCTCACAAGGTATAATATACATAATATTTACAACCATGCACAGTAGACAGTGTTTAATCTAGACCAGCGTGGGTGGAAAATCCCCCAGGAAAAATGGAGAGATAGAAAATTTCTAATGGGCGTATTTAATATTTTAAATATAACGCGACTGAGATTATTGGTGAGAGGATTTTCAAACGGGATTTTGACATTTGGACTTTAAAAGGTTATCAACTTTTTCCAGACTTACATTTGTGATAAATACAAGCGATGACTAAAAACGGTCATCAACTTTTTCCCGACTTAGAGTAAAAACGGTCATCAACTTTTCCCGGCTAATGTGTGGTAGGGTCCCACTCCCCACAGCATGGGCACTGAACTCCCCAGAGCATAGATTCTCCATAGTTGTGGTGTGGTGTTTCACACCAGCTGCAAAGTCATCTCAACAATCACAGTTGAAGAGGATTGACTTTACAGTCAGACTCAATTACATGTAACTGCATCATCACTTCGGCACTAGCTAGTGCAACACTTTTAACAAGTATTGGAGCGTGCTATGTTAAATATCTCCAAACTCTAGATGCATCACTGAACATCTTGACCTTTATATACGGACACCATAGAAAAAGTTCATTTGCAGTGAACCTATTATGTTAACACACTTTGCAGCTTATTAGCACAGGTGATCCTTAAAATAGAGTAACAAAAGGGCACCTCAAAATATGTCTCACACGTGTGTCTGTATGTAGAAAATTTAAAACCATTTTAAAAATTGTTTTGTCGCCTGATCTTCAAGAACTGACGTTGGGACATGTAACGCATCAGCATGATCGTAATGGCTGTAACCCAAGACCCAACTAACAAGCTAGAAGTGGTCTCCACAAGGACGGTCGATCACGGTTGTAGCAGTACTAGCCACCATTCCCTGCATTGGACCACTGTAGTATTATACCGTCACTGTTCTTGGTGAAGACTGGTGGACCGTCAGCCCTTGCTACGCTGATGCTCTTCTGTTTATTTCCCAGCATGCTTTGCAGAGATTTCCCAACGATGACTCGAAGGTCGCGCTGGAAGCTTCTAAAAATTTCAATGGTTTCTGACATCAAGAAAACCAATAATATTCTTGCAAATGAGTTCAGAAGAGAAGAGATAATAATAGCCCCTAACCTGCTCTTGGATCTGTGTAAATAGAATCACAACCATCTCTATGCAAGCATACTAATAGACTGCTACCTACAAAAGGAACAAGCAGCTTCATTCTTTCTATTGAAATACATAAACTTTTGTCAGTGTAATGCTGTACTGAATCTGTTCAGTGTATAGCATCACCGACACAGAGCATTTATTTGCAAGCTTGCTAGTCAAAATGTCCTTTCAGTTATAAAATCCTCTGTTACTCATATTGCTCTCATCTTAATTATAAACACAGTAAGTGTTAAACTGTTAATTTCAAGCTAAGGGCAGAGAGAGAGTCAACCAACAGTGGCATAGCAATGGGGGGAGGGGCAAACCGCCCCAGGCAACACTTCGGTGGGGGGGGGACAAAATCGGGGTTGGAGAGACAGAGATGTCGTGAAAATAGAAATGGTAACTAAAAAAGGTCACAAGTGTAAATGTTGACAGGAAATGCAAAAGACGGCAGAACTCAATTTGTCGTACATGGAAGAAAAATGAAGAATTTGGGTGAATGACTAAAAAAGGTCGTCAACAATTTTGATAGAGTAAATGAAAGAATTTGGTGAATGACTAAAAAAAACACCTGCCACTGGATAAATTTTGGGCGAATGACAAAAAAATCGTCAGAAATATGTTGCACAGAAAGCGGGATTTTCGGTAGTGCCCCGGGCAGCATTTCGGCTCACTATGCCACTGTCAACCAATCAGCGATGTGTCAACGAATGTTGTTCCCTTTCATTATAATTTAAATTGTAAATGTTACACATAAAAGCAATACAGTTGACTCACGCCATCCAGAAGCTGCAGATAGTGCCAATCAGTTCACCAACGCGGTCTGTCCCGAGGGCGGACATAAGGCACATGACAAGGTCATTACCCCCCTGCAAATGCACGATCACCAGCTGATCTGGTCCAGGAGTAATGCTCAAGCCAGTAATCTGTAAAATAAGATTTACGAACAGACCAAAGTTAAAAATTGTGAGCTCGTGACTTTCAAAAGCATCGCTTAAAATCCTAGCGTACAAATTAAAACTATAAAGATATTTGACATGTTTATTCCACCAAATGAAAGCTCGTGTCACTAGGTAAGCAAGTTGGTCATCAAACTTATACTTATAGGGTAAGTAACTTTTGTAAGTTATTACAATCTAGTAATTCAACAATTTGACTGATAATCCTGACAATGGCAATGAATGCTCGAAGAGAATGGTGACTGATTCATCACAGTATTTACTATTTACTATAGCTCCTCGCCCAAACTGTACTCAGTGGCCCCTACCATGGAATTGATTCAAACCACACTTCGTTGGTTGGGTTCTTTGTATGTGCATGGGCCCATCAGTGTTGACTCTTCTTGCTATGTTAGCATTGATTCCATAGTGAAGAATAATTATTCTCTTATTAATCGTTTAAATGCCATTTAGTCCAGCACTTGAATGAGGTACACAAAGTACGTCTAGACAATAAGCTGAATAATCATCAACTCGGCACAATTCAAACTCACTTCTGAAATTGGAATTCCCATTTTCATCATTTTGAATTTCTTCTTCGGTTCCAGTTTGTAAATAAATTTGTCCGTGAAACAGATTGCACGGTCGGCCGTCTTGCAGAAGCGATTCGTCTAAAAGCCCAAGAAACAGAATTTGCTATGTATATATTACAAAAGAAACAAAGTACACAATCATTGATTATTTCGTTTGTCTTTTTACTGTAATACATGTACATTAGTTGCATCTAATTTTTTGGTTTCGTTTGTCTTTTTACTGTAATACATGTACATTAGTCAATCGCTCTTATTTGCCTTTATGTGAAATCCGGGCTGTCCTACATAGCGGGACTGCTCGTCCCTTTGGACAGTCCGTTTGTATCTAACTGTTTAATTTACCACTTGAGTTAAGACTTATTACTTAATTGTTTTTTTTCTCTCTTTCTATGAAGCCTGTTTGAACGTATTGTCTGCAGTGTTGGATGCAATAAACTGATTTGATTGATTTGATTTGATTGATCTGAAACCTTAGAATCTGACTTGCTTCCATTTCTTTAAATTATTCATTACATATTTACTGGCCTTCTCTCTGACCGATTACTGGAACAGTCTCAGTTGGATACCACTCAAAGGGTTACATTTATACTAGTAAAAATTTACATGTAACAGGATCAGGTAAATGTTGCAACGTGAGATTCTAATGTGCGCCTTGAATTCAGAGTCTAACTTACATCACAAATTTTGGCACTGGTGGCTTAATTATACCTATTTTTTTAGGAAATTAAGAATGCCTTCATTTTCGAAAAATACAATGTATAGTACTCCTTCAAGAAACCTACTCAGAGCCAAGCTTTCGTACATGTACATTCATCAATCTAGTAATTCATTGATTTCATTTTTATTTTAAAAGTTTAGATCAAAATACACGTGTATACTATATATGTGCAGCAAAATCATAAAATATCACTGAATTGATTAATGGACTGACTTGGACAGTTAGTTTAAAGCATGCCTTTGAAAGACACCGTATTAACATAGTAAGATAAATATAAACCTAAATACCTTTCGGACGAGGCATGCGAATAGGACCTTTGTAAAATTGTCGACTGATTTCATGGAAGTGATTGACTGGTTGGCATCAGTTGCCATCGGATTCTCCTCAGACTTCAAACAACCACAACATCATTAAGACAAGGACAACGATCACAACGGCATGGCAATAGAAAAGGTGCTTCTATACATGTGCATGTATACATATCTCTTGGTAGGTTCGCATGCATATGTGTGCATGTATGTAGGCGTATGCTATATGCATGTACGTATGTCCAAACAGATAAATAGCAACAGCCACACAAGAACAAAGAGACACATTTAAACAGCTCCTTAACAGCATTGCATAAACGTCTGCATAAGTTTCATTACCTACAAACGAGTCAGAAGACTTACTAAGCTGAGGTAATTTCCTTTCCACTCCAGGCCACTGCCCCAATCCTTGCGAGAGCCCTTGAGAGCATCAGCTGCAAAGATCTTCAACTGGAGAGCAGGTCGCTCAGCTGGAGGAATACGTTTCAGGATCTGGTAAGCACGCCACCTACAGGTAGCCCAGCCCGTTTTTCTTTTGTACATGTTTATTTCTTCAACTTGATGGTTCAGTATTTATCCAAGAGTTTATTAGAGAAGTTATGAAATACAGGATACAAATCTAGCAAATGAAGCTAATTGCCATGATGCCATATAACACAAATAAAGAATCCCCCATCTATAGTGGAAGCTGCATGAGGTTCTTATTTCCTGCTCAAAAACCAGCAATGGATGAATTAAATATTACTGGACATAGGGGTCCAGTCAGGTACTTTCTATACATACTATGCACTTACACCAAATTCAAATTCCGCTTCTTGGCAGGATAAGTGTGTGAAAATAACTAGTCAAATGTCGTGTAGTTCATTTAGATGCCTTTGAGCCACCACCAGTTCAACTTCAGACCAGTGTCATAGTTGTCCAAATGAACTGGGGAGTAAAGAATTGGGACTGTCTGAAGCAAACATTTTCCATACATGTGTCCCCAAAAATTGACAACCTATTTTGTGTTACTGCTTGTATTCTTTGATGAAAATCTTCTGCGTACCCCTAAATTTGCCAATTTTATCCTTCTTTATCTCCTTTTAGAGCTGCCAAAGAATGGGGTGTGGGAAGTAACTGAAGGGGGGTCCAACCTCGGGACAACTAAAACACTGCTTCAGACCATCATGTCACACAGAACAACCATAGCATTAACAATAATAATTATGGCAGTGGCAAAATGTGGTGATAATGATCACAATGATGACAATGACAAGGTAATAACGATGATTTACAATGATGATACTTATTTCAAAGTCTTATAAGGATATTATACACACGACAATTCTAACAATAATTATATTGATAACAGATATAAAGAAGACAGCAATACAAACCTTCTGTGCGCTTTCTTCAGCGAAGTCTCAAATTTTCCGAGTGTCTTTGGTGAGGGAGGCCAGGTGATGCTTTTGCCAAAGTCCTTCATCTTACGCAGTGCAGTTGGACTGTACACATCAGAAGCAACAGATTTATGAGTGAAAATGAAACAAACAGATACACACAGAAAGACATGGTCATACATAGAGCACAACTGAGGATGACAAGTAGCAATTGCTGCCTCTTCTTCTTACTCTCGCTCTATTATGTCAGTTGCAAACGGTTCGAAAAAGGTGCTATATAAATGTGTGCATATGATCAGTGCCAGATAAGGTATGGCGCAACTGCGCCAGGCCTACTTTTCGTAGGCACATTTTGTAGACCTTCTATTTGTTAAAGTGATATTACTTTCTTTTATTATTTTGCTTTTGACTGTACATTAATTGTTTCTTTGCTTAATTTCATTTTGTCTGATGTCGCTTAATTAGGTTGTCTCCGTACTTTGAAGGAATTGAGCTATATAATATATGTCACTATTTACGTAATCATTTTATTTGCTTTTATTATTAGTGTTTATGACACAATACAAGTATAAAATAATAAATGTTTATGTTATTATGTAGCCGATTATTGTTTCTTTATTTTAATTTTAAATGTATTTCAAATGTAGAATAGTAGTTTAGTAGATAAATATTATATAGGCCTATAATAGGTCTAAAATAAAAAGAAGAATTCGAATCTGGTTGGCAAAAACACCAAAGGAAACGCGAATTTGCAACAATGAAATGAATTAGGCCTAATACACCGTAATCACGGTATGATTTGCATTGTATTGACCCTTTCTCTGCTCTAAAGAAGTGCGACGGAAAGACTTTTAAAACTCGACATATTTTTAAAAGTAAGCCTAAACAAATTCAATTTTCAACGCAAACTGTATAAACGTAATCTGTCACAGTTTTATTTTCATTTTCGTAAAATATATTTTGGTTTGTTTTATAAGCTTATATCGTAAATTTTTACTATTATTTTTGCATCGATCACATGACTTAAGGCTGCTTTAGTTTTACTTCGTTGTTTGCGCCCGGCCTACAAATAGTTAATCCGGCACTGCTTACGATTGTGATATTGAACTATGTAAATGAAACATAATTATTATGACAGGAGTTGCCCCAAAAATGAAATCATATCACCAAGTAAAGCCACAAAACATGCCCACGGGCATACTCAAATAATTACGAGCAAATCTGTCTTGGATTTAATCTAAATTAAAAAGTTTCTTTCCTCACTAATTAATTATCAATAATTAAATAATCAATAGATTTTTCTAATTAATTCAGTCTTCTTCGCTGACAATTAGCCAATAAAGACCTTCTTTGAATAATTGGTGCCTCTATTCAGGTGAGTGGGCTAAAGCATCACATGTGAGAGGGCTAAAGCATCACATGTGAGACTTGAGCTATGTGTTAGTGCATATAAAAATTATGCTATTGACTTCCCTAATGTAGATGTCCGGCCGGATTGACCAGTATGCTCTGCTCATTATGCTGACCATGGCTTATAGGGGGTCCCCGACACATAGAACAATGAAAATTTAGTACATGAAATAATTTCTTATAAGAGGTGTTAATTTCAGTTTAAACAAGAATTTGCATTTGAAGAAATTGCAAATTTTAAATAGCAGTCATGCAACCAATCGTAAGAGATAAGTGCGTCTAAATTGTTTTAAGTTGAATGCACAACCGTAGAACACTGTAGACAACCGACTCCGAGGCAGCAGCAGACGACCTACTAATAAGTACATTGGATGACCAGCCAGTACTAACCTTCCAGTAGACTAAATTGAAGGACGTGCCATCCAGGGTTCAGCCTAATTGCATTATTAGATGTGGCACAGAGCTTGGACTTACTGCTCGTATGCAAGCATACACAAAACATGCATTTCTGACGATCCCTCTCCGTGCTCACGCACTAATAATAATAGCGACCATTTCTAGGGTGCCACAACACAGCCATGCCAATATAAGGGCCCCTAACAGTATCAACTAAAGCACTAAATGGACGACCCACCCCTAAGAGCCTGATTTACCTGAAGAGTTGTGCAAGAGCTGCAAAATAGCATCGCAGTCGATAGCGACCATAAACCTTCTCAATTTTTCGCACTGCACGAATTTTACGACAGAGAATGCGAGCCAATGTTCCACGCCACATCTAACACAATTTGTATACATATAATCATTTTAATAACAGCAAACATACAAGGAGTAATAACAATAATAATTCTGCAAATATATCATAGACAACGGAACGTGTTAATATAAAAGAAGTGATATCAATTGAGTTAATGAAACTGAAGTTATGCAAATAGAAGCCTTATAACATTAAACATAGAATTCCAAAAAAAAGTATAATTAGATTAATAAATTAACCAGACAATTTCATACCACTAAGAACAGTGCTTTGACAAACTACCTTTTGCAAAGTGATGCAGATTTTCTGGAGCTTCTTTGAGCGTGCCTCTTCCAGGGCAAGGATGGTGTGGGGGTGGCGGACAAAGAGTTTCGTCTTTCCATACTCCACATCATCCTTGAAGCTGTGCTCCTCTACTATGATGTGAACTGCCTCCTTGTCTGAGCCACATCGAGGATTCGGCCAAGTCTTTTCCGACAGCATCTTGTATCTGGAGAAAGAAAGTAATCTTATGTGATGCAAAGCTGTGCAAAGTGATAAGTGTAAAATTGATGGTCAACACAATTAACTGAGGAAATTTATATAGACATTTTGGTTAATTACTAATTACGAGCAAATATTGCACACATAAGGTCAGCAATTCTGAAACGTTATTGAATCTGTCATCAAGCCCAAAAATCTGAGGAGCAAACAGCCTTTTCAGGGTTGTAGCACAAAGTTTAAGTTTGCTACTGAAGTCCGCTATGGTCATGATCATTAATTTAAATGTCAGATTATACTTTGCATCTGCAAATCCTATATGCTCATAGGAAATAGCACAATTATTGTACTTTGTAACAGTTAACAAGCATAGTAGTATTCTTAATACTTAACAGTTTAATTCCCCATTTCAACTTTTCCTCCTCAGTTCGTGACTTTTGTGTCACCCTGGATCAACAGCTTACATTTGCTCCCCACATTAATCTTCTCAGTCGTGCTTGCTATTATCAATTGCGCCAACTTTGTACTGCTCACTTCCTCTGCTTCTGCCACTCTTGTCCATTTCTTCATTACAGCTAGACTTGACTATTGTTCCTCTCTATAATCTGAACTGCTTTGATCGTGTGCTATGCACTTCTGCTTGCCTTATTTGCCGCATATCCAAATTTGACCCTGTGTCCAATTTTATGCGTGATGTCCTTCCTTGGCTTCCTCTTAAGCAACGCATTGTGTATAGGAATACGATAGCTGCCTTAGTTTGGCATTGCCTGCATGGACTTGCTCCTACCTACCTTTCAGAGTTATGTAGCCCTATCCTTAGTACTAGATGCTCTCTCTCCCTTCGCTCGG
>JAQFXW010003435.1:0-11912 GCA_034693945.1 Dendrobaena attemsi
GTGCCAACGTTTCTTGAACGGAATATCCAGCGTCAATTGTTAAAGAAAATTTTACCAAATACGACCCTAACCCAGACCACAGCCACCTATACCCTGCCAAGGCATAGTTATATGCAAGTGCTCTGAATCCCCGATACTACAATAATGCCATTATAGTTCTTGGCACGGATGACTTAAGTATGAAGTTGTTACTCATGACACAGGATTATTTTACAGCAAAAATGTTACCCTATGTTTATATATTTTGTCTGAGTTCTTGTATGTCTATAGATCAGATATCTGCTTATAATTAATCTATTAGCGGCCCTTTGCAGTGGATTTCTCTGTGCAACTTTTGCTCTTTTTTTTCTCTAGAATCGACCATTAATTGATTCACTAGTTGGTTTCACAACAGCACAGCAGAAGCTTCCGATTACGGCTTGATTTCATGAGCTCTTACGTTTTTCTTTTCTATCTGTTCTGTTACCAGCCTGCATCTCAACTTGTACGCTACGGGCACAAGGGAAATGGCGCCGCACGAGAACCCTGCACACGGCAACAATCGTCCGACGATCCCTACTTCTCGCCGTCAATCACACCCTACCGTTTCGACGATGTACCCAACCGCGACCCGCACGACACGGGAACGGCGGCCATTCAGGTTCTCGTACAGTGGAAGCAGCTCCTCGAAAGCCTGAACACGATAGTCGAGAGTTTGACATGCGCGGGAACCGCAGTGCAGGACGTTTCGGCCATACGTCTCGCCCTCGAACGACACCATCTTGTCCGGCTTCTCGTCCGACCCTACAGTTACACTGCAGACGACATACTCAGCCCAACGTCCCGACATTCGTACGTGGATCCACAGGATGTCGAGCCGGGATCATTTAGACACGGCAGGGAAGATGACAATACGGAGGGGTCTGTTGTCGATGGCGTAGGAAATTTCCGCGAAGTTGCCCGCTGCCCGATCGAGCTTTCAGAGTTTCGTCGATGGTCGTGCATCGACGAACTGGAACAGGAGAGCCTTCGCACGGTCATGGTGCTGACCGCTGGAGCGTGGAGGCATGGCACTCTGTGCGACGCCGCGGATTTGACTTTTGCAAGAAAGGTTGATGTTCGGTTGACCGAAATTTCACCGGTGATGCTGTGTGAGGTCGGGGAAAGTGGAAGGGCGGAAAAGAAGCCGACCGAGTCGAAGGGTCAAGGTCTACCGAACCGCGACCAGCTGAGCGCCGTGCAGAACTACATGGCAGACAATGTACGTTACTGGTATATTTGCGGTTCCGCTTCATTCGTTTGCTCTAGCTTAAAAGGCTGCTGTTGAGAGCATTCTTTTACCGTAACTTGAACACAGCAACCATTTATCTACAGAAGTTGCAACTGTCCTGTAAATTGAGCACTTCAATTAACAAACGTAGTTTATCGAGTCTTTTCATTATTGGTGTCTTTGTGTTGGGCCATATATATAATATATAATTAAATCTAGTTCATATACATTGTTGTATTTTTGTCTTGGTATTTGTAGCTACCGAAAATTTTAGTGAAGTTCCACTCGTACGATATTTACACGAACGACGTGGTTTTCGAGAACAACTGGTACTTTGACAAGTCCTACGTCACAGTGTATGTACAATAAATTATTGCTTAATTATTACTTAATGCTTATCAATGCGCTTTTTTACCGCTGCTTAAATTGCTATTTCTCATTGTTTGAGGGATATTAAAGTTAGAGTTTGCGGTTTGACTAGTGCTTGGTGATTGTATTTGTGTATTTCTAAACTGCCTCTTACAGTGGACAGTGGCTCTTCAATATGTGCATAATCAACATATATAATTTGCTTATATGCTGATTCGCTCTTGCGGCCGAAACGGCCCCGAAGCAAGAAGAAACGTTTCTGATTTGCGCCAAGATTTATACCGCGCTCGGAACTCGAATGAGCACATTAAATATTATTTGGCCGTACTAGTCGCATTAAATATACCCAGTAGAGGGTTGGTTAACTCGACCGAGCGCATTAAACATTACTGGTCGTAACCCGTAAAATTTGTAAATAATAGGGTCTTATTTTCGGTTTTTAATTTGAACTTTTGCAAACGAGGCGGTGTTCGTTGTTATTGGTGCGGTCTACATATCGCAAGAGTCTCCATCTAACCAATGACGTTTAGGTAAGTAAGTATATTCTGAAATTGTATTTGATATAACTGGTTTATCTTTATATACACACTAAGATCTTTCTACTTTTGGTCGCGACTGTTCTGGGAGCGCCTCTGAGTAGGTTCTTGACGGGGGTGCTATATAAAGGCTTAGAATGAATGAATGAATATAGAATATGCTCAGAAACGTTCTTAACATACTTCTGATAAACCTCGGAAACTGAGGAAATTTTGAACTCCTATTTATATGGCCACTGTGTTAACGTTGTCTAGGAAGAGCTCTGTGTCTTGTCTAGGAGCGTCAATTGCATGTGTTTCAGAGGGACGATGTCGTATGCGCTCGAGATCGCCAAGCTCCGTCTCTTCGTTCATCTTCGATATGCGAACGTGAGGATGCAGCTGCTCAAGATGACGACCCACGAGACAGACGGGACAGTCCGGATTCGATGGCGGATTTCCGGGATTCCGCAGGCGAAGGCCATCATGTTCTGGAAGTTCCTGCCGTGGGCCAGCAAGTCTTCTGTGGCAGAGGATTTCGAGTAGGTGTTCTCTAGTGGCTGAGAATTTCTAGTAGGTTCCTTGCTGGGGTGGGAATACCCAATGTCCGTTTGCTACTCCTGGTTAAGCCGCTGCACTTTTATTTTGATCATGGCTGGGCTGGGAGCGCTTCTGAGTCGTTTCTTGAAGAGGCCCTGTCTAAATGTACAGAATGAATGGTTAGTGTGTTAGGTTGCTGGATTGGACAGTCAGCCGTGAGGTCCGAGGTTCGAATCCATAGCAGAGCAGAAATTTGGTTGGAGCTTTGTGCTCTATTTGCAAGTTCTCTTTGCCTGCACTGCTGGATAGAGTCAGTTGCATGGAATGCGGTAAGTATTTTTTTATGTATTACGAAATAGATCGCGTTTCGAGTAAGTAAGTATATTCTTTGAAAACTATAATATAAGAGGACGTTGATTAGAATAGCCCGTAATTTTTCTACGGGTTACAGGCTTACAGCTAGTATTTAATATAAACACATATAACAGAATACATTATATGTACTGTGGCCTATATCCTGCAGATGATAGGTTGAATGGAGAGAGACCAATAGCGACTTTAGTACTGATACATAAAAGGTCTGTCTGGACATTGTGCACTCTGCTGCTCTGCAGATAATGTCTGGCCCGATTGTGGCCAGCGTACACATACACAATTGGTCATGTGCATTGTGCAGCATTCAGTACGGCTAAAAATAGACCATCTGCGATTGCCGAAACTGCTTTCGATGGGTTTAATGAGCTGAACTATTGTTAGTTTTTCTGCTGTTAGAATTTAATATGTTGGTTTGCTGATTTATGTAAAATATACCTTTATTTTTTCCAGATGGCTTGATGGATTTTCAACGTTTTTTATCGATAACACTGGGCTGATCTATAAGCACCGAATGGATCGGGTAAGGAGCTGTCGCTGTTATCAGTTCAAATCATATCTCAACCAAGACCTCTGCATTATTATTGTTTATTTATTTGTGAGAGATTTACATAGTATTATATAGTGTGGGACGCAGTAGTGTAGTGGTGAAGGTTGCCACCTTGCAACTGAAGGGTAGCAGGTTCGAATCCCACCCGCCGCGTAAGGACCTTGAGCAAGTTCCTCACTCACAATTGCTCATTGCGCTTCAGCATGTAAACTCCGAGACACCTCCGGGCTGTAGTCGGGACCGCCTCTTGAGTAGTGGAAGACTTGAAGGGGTGGTATAGAAATGTGTGAATAAATAAATAAAAATAAAATAGTGACTTTCGAAAAAAACGCCAGAGGCACTGCCATACCAGTCGAGGGCAAAAGCACAGTGTCTTTCTTTATAGAAGTATATTATTGAAGAAATCAGATTGCATTGTGTGGGAATCAGTCAACTGGTAATTCCCCTGCATGTCCAGACTACCCGAGTCTTTGTTGTTGTTATTGTTGAACGACCCTACATTTATTGTAATGTATGATGGGATGGGTCCATAGCTTAGTTGAGAGAGCGCTGGTCGATAAGCTGAGTAGTCATTGTCTCGGCATGGGTTCATACCCCACTCAAGGCAGTAATTTATTTTAAGTCTCTATTAGCCGCTAATAGCGATTTTCTGTTGTCTTGTTTGTCTCTTGTAAGTTGGAAAAAATAAGATCGCCCATCCCCACTCCTGGCTTGGCCGTACCAGGAGCGTTCCAACACTTAGGCCACTAGTGTTAGGCATCGAACCTGCTGTAAAGACGACCGGCATGTCCTGCTAGCGGGCCGTATTTTGTATAACTTGTATTGTAAACCAGGGCGCGGTTAGCGATTGGTCAATAAGGGATAGATATTATTATTATTATAATTAATTGTATTGTACGGCAGAATATGTCTGTATAAAGCAGCGTAAGAGCATTTCGTTTCTGTCCGTAGGTCATCCCAGACGAAGGTCCGGATTTGAAAAAGAATCAGACGGTCATCGAAAAGATTGCCACGAAGATTGCCTCGCAGCCAGCCGCCACCTTGGGCTGAGGCGTCGGGCCGTCGACTATCACTTGAAGTTTTGCCGCGTCCCTCTGTAAAGACTTACGACGGATTGTTACGCTTCTATCCCTATTCCAAGTGGAAAATAGGGAGAAATCAATTTCTTAGAATTTGTATCACATTTTTCCTGAAATAAGGTGGGGAAATCACAAATAACGGCAGGATGATCAAATTTTGCCTGAAATATGGGGAAAGAACTTTCCAAGCCCGGTTGCTAAGGGAGGGGAGGGGTAGAAGCCCCTGATTGTTACTGTTGCGTTTTGGCAGGACTTACTAACTTATGCACGGGCGATGACAGCCGTAGAACATTTTAGCGCCGAGGAATGTCAATGTGTTATGTCGTATTTTTCGACAACTGATAATTCTTAGTAGCACCTAAGGTTCTTTTTTGTACAGCAAGATTAGAATTTGTCGTGTTACACCGTTTGATGTCATCTTTGGTGTTTCTCAATGTTAAATATCGTGCATAATTCTCGATGAAAGTGGCTGGATCAGTCTAGAAAATTTAAAATGTCAATTATAATAAAATTCTACATTGCAGATCCCAGGGTTGTGGAATACTTGATCCCAACAGCACAGTTGAGTTTTATCACGCAATCAATGTTTTTTTTATTGGACCAAGAAAAGGACAAGTTTGTGAAATTCCATTAAAAAATCTCCAGGCAACCCTAAGAATGTGACAAGATTTAAAAACGTGTTGTACGCTGTATAAATGTTTGGCCGTGTAAGCGGTGAAAAGAATCGCTAAACATCTAAGATGCACAGAGTCCATGAAACATGACTAAATCGCCTCTGAGTAGTAGGAGACTTGAAGGGGCGGTATAGAAATGTGTGAATAAATAAAAAATAAAATAAAAATCCAGGTTCAGTTAAAATTAAATGCAGATTATTTATTCGAGAGCTAAATGCTCGTACTCTTATCACATATTATATATTCATGAAACTATAGTTCACAACAGTACATAGTACATCAATATATACATACAGTCTGCTCACAAGAGCTCAATGCACCACCCTTAAAAGCAACGTCGGAAAAACAACATATGCTTAGAACGCCAATGTACAATAACTGCCTCATAATTACAAGCAGTCCTACTGTTTTATACACATTTTTTTATGCGTATAATATTTTACATTACATACAGCTTGCACACTGTGCAATTTACAGTGGTTTTATCGATCGAGATCTTTACCGCAGCTCATTGGAATCAAGATTGCACAACACGACTTCCAGGAAACCTCGTCAGCAGCGCTAAAGACAGGGACGTAACTTTGGTCTAAAAAGTGGGGAGGGTGCAGATTTATTCTCCAAGATTACTTTGGGATAAAAAGTGGGGGTACAATGTTTTCTCCAAGTTTACTTTAATATATAAAGTAGGGTATAATGAAATTGTTCCTTTTGTGGCTTATTCTACATCAGAAAGCTCCAAAAGGTACAAATATCAAATGTGGAATGACGTTTTGTTATTTTTTTTAAAGTGGGGGGTACGGTACCCTTCACTTCAGAAAGTGGGGCACATGTAACCCCCCACAAATTACGCCTATGGCTAAAGACCCAATTAAGAGAACCATCTTTCAAGCAGAATAGATTGAACGTGATTGTAGAAAAGAAAGTACTTCATATGCATGTTAAAATCCTGCCTCAAAACAATATTAATGGCTGCGCACTGTAAGCACTCGATCTTGCAAATATTTAGCGACGCACAGCAAATGTTAATTCTTGTAAACTATATTTTTAATTTATAAGAGAATATTGATTGATTTAAATCCGTAAAAAAAAGTCACTTCCACATGCGAACCGACATTGTAATGAAGTGCCAAGCTTCACCATAGCAGCTATACAGTGGCCTGCGTACAGAGAACTTGTGTATGTTTCTGGCAAAAATAGGTAATAAAGTTGTAAAGCAACGAGGAATATGTGCCTGCAGTACTTAACAACTCCTCAGAAAAATCTCTGGCTGCAAATATGTCCAACCTGATTATATGAACTCTCTTTCTAATCAGTAACTCTTATTTCTTGCACTTCTGCGCGGAGTAAAAACTAGCTTTTGTCAACATTCCATAGCGAAAAAATTACGCAAAAAAGATCCAACTGAAAAATGATAACTTAAAACGATCATAATTTAACTTGTAAGTTTCCCAAGAGAAAGAAACACTTCAACTTAAAATAAGAACCTACTTGCCACATTAATCAACTGCTCTCAGAGTGCGAGATTCTCCAAGCAATCGGAAGCTCATCTGCAGACCCTAGTCGACTAGGAATTGTGTGAAAACTGGCTGAATTTACGACACGGAACAGAAACGACAACTTATGAAAACGAAAAGAAATAGCTACAGTCGACTAGAACACTTGCATGATCGATCGTCTGCATAGATGCTCGATAGAAATATTATTCTGACTCTAACCTACCGACATCAGTTCTTATCTATTTGTTATCTGCTGTGGACATAAGGTACAACTTAACCTGGAGTTGGACGTAAGAATGGGATTTATTTCGGATATCTCTTAAAATCCCCCCTTCCAGAGTATGGAAGAAAATCCGGAACTCAACGCAAGAACCTGAACAGACGATGTTAAGGAAACTGCGTCGTCTAGCATAGAAACAGAGTAATTATACCAAGAAAGTACCTACACCAGAAGGCCAGAACAACATGATGTGTGTTCTCCAGCGTTTGCAGCGGTTTTCTATGTGCAAAAAGTAGCAAACTATTCCAAGTAAATGAGCTACATAAATACCAATGCAGACCAGTTCTTGTACTGTACGCAGCGTAACTTTTACACTGTAACGCAGACCAAAATCGGCGGTAATAAAATGTAACGAAATTAAAAGTCAATCTCAGGAGGCAGCTGAGCTGATTCGGCAAGAACAGCTTAGTCATCGATGGCGATAACAGTCAACTTAAAGCACAGCTATATTAGATTCCTAAAAACGCTGCACTTGTTTCAGTAAAAGGCAGAGGCGTAGCCAGAAACTGATTTCGAAGGGGTTTTTTTTGTAGAAATTTTTGCTCTGCAAGTTGCCAAAAAACTGATGACTTTTTTTAGTCATTCACCACAATTTCACAGATGTCAGGTATATTTCGCGGGGGTGGGTTTACCTACAATATATTCAGGGTTAGGGTTAGAGTTAAGGTTTTAATCAACATGTCGGGGTGGGGGGGGGGTTTACCTAAAAAAAATACATGGACAAAAATAATTGGGGGGGGGGGGTGTTTGAACCCGTAAATTCCCCCTAAATACGCCCCTGATAAAAGGCAGTAAGCAGAGTATTCTCGGAATGAAATGTGAAAGTTAATCGGTCGACGATACCAAACACAATCATCGTTTATCCACATTAAAACCGACAGACCACCACATGATTACAAGTAATGATAGTGTGAAGTTATTACAGAAGTCGAATTTTACCATTGGCAGACGTCATTCTACATCTCAATTTACGGTGCCACATAGCAAAGGCTTAGTGAAAATCCATGAGGGATGAGGGGAAGCGAACTCAGACCCTTATGGCCCACCCCAGAGTGTTGTCCATTATAATGACCCCTCCCCTACCCTGCATACATTGCAGCTCAGTTCCTCACAACGTCTATTATCCATATTGCGATTGTGCAACGCATGTTAAAACTGTTCTGTTCAAGCTATTAGAAACTCTAGAAAAAATCATGACATGCCGACTTGGTGTCAATCTCTTACAGTCAAAACCTTGTTTTGTGCTTTAAGGGAAAACTCATTGTATACGTGCAACAGCTTACATTTCGAATACCGCCTACAATGCACATCTCTGTTTTTACATCATAACATAAATATCGTAATACGTGTCGCACCATGTGGCACCCAAATGTCACATAACACAAAGGTATATCATCATCATCATGTCACACACATCAGAATCCTTTTTTAGCACCAATCCTATCGTAAACAACATACTAATCTCCCATTAACATTTCTGAGCACAAAATGTCTAAACATTGCATTAGCAAATTGTTCGATTTTTACCAACACGACACTAAAATATCGTAACTATAATATGCACACATGTTTATAAGCCGCGATCACCTCACGGGTCGAAACACAAATAACAAGGTCATGACCTGACACAAATAACCTAAACTTCCAAGGTCAGAAATCGCTACAGAGAAATTCCGTATGCAAAAGAAAACATCGAATCGTTTAATATCTCATAATTATGTACCAACAAACTTAGAAAAGATCACAGAAACATCAACAAATGAAAGTAAAAAAGGAAAATGGACAATTCAGATTTGTCCGATATCGACTGCAACATAAAAGCATTTCATCTGGCAATCATTGATTGCAGTAACGATTAAATAATTCAACAATCAGCACCAGGGGCTTCTATCCCCCCCCAAGCAGCCGGGCTAAAAAACTCATGACTTTCCATTTTTCCCCCCTCAAAAATATTTTTCCATCCCATCTGACCAGTCTTCCCCCTATTTCTGAAAATTATACATTATAGAATGTCCCCCCCCTGTTTTCCACTGGGCGCACCTGCTTGGTATAGGGATAGAAGCCTCTGATCAGCGCCAAACAGTGGCTGCATTGTCAACACACACAAAAGATCATTCACAACACAGGTGGACTGATGATAACCTTCCATGTCAACTGAACAACCACCAAACAGGCTGTAATCTAGTCCCCCTCTTCCAGGGGGGGGGATCATGAAAGTTGGGTGGGGAAAATCCTCTTATTTTACTATATACCCCTAATGAAAATTCCTCGGGAGTGGGGGAGGTGAGTTCCCCTACGCTGGTATAGATTAATAACTGTCACCAAGTTACAATAGAAATCGAACTCAATCAAGACATCTCTTACTTTTACACTGTCATATTCACCACAACGCGACTAAATAGACTTAACGCTGATGAACTAAAGAATTAACCATATTTTAAATAACTTACAAACCTTAGGCGATCATTAAATCATTGTTTCAAAGATCTTAACTCTGGTAAATTAAAAAGTTAACCACATTTTAAATAACTTACAAGATTTACGTATGCATACTTTAAAAAATTGACAGTGCACATCTTGAATCATGTGGTCTTACCTCAAAGCGACCTAAAATAGCTGCAGAATGGGCTACAATTTCAAATAGCTACTTTCTACTACTAATTACTAAAACAATTGTTTATCCATTCATAAAAACCCAATAATAAGAACCTACTACAATAATACAGCAAAAATACATCTTTAAGTAAAAAAACATAGTGATTTTAGGCATCAATCAAATTTCCTAAGCGTTCGGCAGATTTATGCGAATATCAAGTTCTCTTTCTTTTCCCATTCATGATAGTGCAATCTAAAACTTAAAAATAATTAGCATCAAATTTAGATGTGAACCATTTAGAAGGTCTTTTCTGAAAAAAATGACGACACGTCAAGATTAGTTTCACTGTCTACCGTGTAATGCAAAGGTAACGTTATCAAGATTCGCATAGAAAAAGTAAAGGTAATGTGCAAAGAAAACATGTAAACGTGACATGTAAAGTGAAAGTGTAAAGGTAACGTGTGCAGGCTACGTGCAAAGGAAATGTGTCAAGGTAACATGTATGGTAAAAGCGTAAAGGTAAAGTGTACAGGCTACGGGCAAGGAAACCTGTAAAGTACAGGCAACTTGTAAACGTAATGAGGTAACATGGATGGCAATACTTCATCCGAATTGCAAAACACGATTGCAGTAGTTTATCGTAAAAAATTACCAGCTTCTATAGCAACGGCGTCTCTAACGCACACAAAGCGTCAAACAGCTGCCACACCCTAACCAGGTTGCATTCAGGTCAACATTCCACTGCACCATAAAGGCCGGTTGTCTATAATGGTTGAGAAGCATATTGAACAGACTCAAGCCTGACACAGCAAATAGAGCATAGACAGGTCAAACAGTGGACTAGCTAGCCATCCTTCTGCAGCTTTACAATACCCAGGCAATATCAGATAACCAACACAATTATAGACGAACAAACTTCAAACTTTTAAGAAGCCGGTCGATTTCCTTCATTAATACAGTGAAAACTCAGCATAGTGAGGAAGATATCTCCGTACAATGAAACATGTCACCGTAATACTTGAGAACCCAAATCTTGCTCAGATTTGTTATTTAAAATCTGCAAAAAATTCTTGGATCCACACAGATATCGGCAAGGCATTTTTATGGCAAACTAACACCCTGGTGTCTGGGTTCACCTTGTGCTGTCAGTTCCTTGAACTCTAGCGGCCGTCATGATAAAGCTTCTCCATTTCTTTCTTGCTGATGTCACGTCCCTTAGTTCTGCCAAATTCATTCCAGTTGTTTCGTGTATCTCATCTATCAATTTTTCCTTGGTCGCCCTTGTTTCTCCTTCCCTCTCAACAAGCCAAGATCATTTCCTTTTCCAATCCAACTGATCTCATGACATGTCCAAAGAACTTCAGCTTTGTTCTTAGCACTATTTGTTGTAATGTCTCATACTTCTCGATTAAAATCGCCATGCATACCCATTCATTAGTTCTTTTCTCTGTCCATGATATTCTCAGCATCTTCTCCACATCCACATTTCACATGCGTGCGGCAGCAAAAACCTAATCCTTACCACTCTATGTCTACTAAAAGGTTTTTAAATATCTTTAAGTTTTTTGCACTGTTGAACCTACATTTGCGTTTCTGAAGGGCAGATGCTGTGAGTAGCACTTTATCAATTCACAGGTACAACAATACATTTGGCCTACTTTAGTCTTACTGTTTCAATGCAACTATATAGTAATAAGATAATTATTCTGTCACCAAGGATGCCAGAAGCAATGTGAAATCAAAGTAAGTTTGCAGCATTATCATCTTTTGTACCTTCAGCTACTTCTAGAAGTGGTGCATAGAATGCACGTCTATGGTCAACGTATTAAACTCAACCATGAGATACACAGATGGATTTGAGCAATTTGGGAGTGCTTGCCAACTGAATACATAATTCTTTCTCCTCAACTTGACCTCTCCTGCCTTTGACCTGGCACCGCAAAGGACAAAACGACTAGGCTGTTGCAGACTTTCTTTCATAATCGTCGGTGACTAGGTTGGTTTCACTAAAAGTGGCCTTTTGTGAGGCGCTCAGAAATTTCAGACAATTGCACTAACCAACAATATAAAGAACAGTCTCTGGTTGAAAATGTGAGAAGCAGTCAAGGTACGAACTGCCGACATTTTATGGCTGGTGGAGGAAACGAATAGAACAGTAAATGAACAGACTGATAGACTAAAATACCCCCGCT
>JAQFXW010003436.1:0-11910 GCA_034693945.1 Dendrobaena attemsi
CTTCTTCGTCGTGTACAATAAAACTAAGAGTCAACCCACAAGCACGACCAACTCTGAGACCTGCCTGAGTACGACTGCCCTCTAAACCTCGTAGTCAACCAAGTCAAAGTTTAAAGCAAAGGATGGTTCCTTCTCACGTGCTCCCAAGCACCTGCGAACAAACCTTCCCTGGTGAATTCTGGCCTTCCTACAGGACACCTGCCTGAACTCAGAGGCCATAATTCAACAATATATATATAGTTCATTTGGATCATCTTTTTTAATGACTATGGTCATGATAATCATTGGAGGTTAGAATAATGGTTTGCTTCCCGGAACCATACTAGAGGTCGACTCGTCCTTCGTTTTGATAGACGTCGTCAGTTCAGTAAGACCTAGTATGGATGGACATTTGGACACCTTGCATGACTGCCTAGCAACTCAAATTTGACGCCATGAAGTAACTTTGTCATAATCTGTTCGTATTGTATACATAATCAAACTGTGTTGTGCCATTTTGATTCTTACTTAAAATTAAGATTATGAAGTTTTATTATAGTTATGCAGTTATCGTCATTATTAGTGTTGTCCATCTTCATCTGAGTTCATTTGAGCGCTTGGATCTGTTAAAACGAAGGTGTTGTTCTCTTGCCAGTTGTTGCGATGCAAGCCGACGTCGCTGATATGAAAGTGACGACTGAGAGCGAAGAAATGGCGGACGGAGAGTCAAGTGGACTAAAGTCATGGCCGCCACAAGCACCGACTTCAAGAACACAATCAGGTTTCGATGAATACATCAATGTTCAGTTCTCTTGAGTCACAGAGTCTTGCAGGTTCACTCACGTGCATGATGTCATGTCTATCTGAGCTCTTATTTCATGGCTTATATAATTATGTGCTTCAAATGGTTAAATAGTAAACAAATGTACATTGATCATTTGGTTTAGGAATTTTATATGATGGTCTTCTGATTTTCTGTTAAATATTTAAAGATTTTGTTTAATGCTTTGCGGTGACATTGGATGATCATACTCTTTGTGACAAAAAGTAATAGTGTATGAGTTGGGAACCTCCAGTAGTCCCTCCAGACAGACTTCATTGTTTGATTCTCATTAGCTGAGGTTGGAGACAATAGAAAGGCTGCCAACTGAAATTCCCCCCCCCAAAAAAAACATGTTAATTAATCTTCAATTGGTCAACTACACTAAATATGCATGTTGATTTTGTTTGTAATGTTAGGTTTGAAATCTTCAAATGTCCATAGTACTCCATTCATGTGGCCACCGCCAGATGCTCCACAATACCAAGATCACAGTCAGCTGCCTGCAAATCTTCGTCCTTCCACCCTTGAACAAGAACCGGGCCAGCAAGAGCCACTCCCAGATGATGGAAACCAAGCGAAAAGTGATGTAAAACCCAACGAACAGCAGAAAGAACAGAAACGAGAACTCAGGGATGACGGTCTTGTGTCTGATGTCAATAGGGGCAGTAAGCATTTAAAACCCAAAGATGAAGCTACTGGTTCGCCGATTAGAACAAAGCATGACCCGTCTGCTGAGCCAATAAACAAGAAACATGAAAAAGAGGAAGCAGGTAGCGCAATCATCTCCCCTATAAAGGAGCCACAATCGGATAATCTGGAAGTGCAAGAAACGTTGCCATCCTTAGTGGAAGCAGAAGTTGCTGAGAACAGTAGTGCAATGCAAGAACTACCAAGTCATCCAGAGCAGATGGTTATTGAATTCAGTATGCCTTCAGTGGACATGACAACAGTCATGAGATCCGGTCACAAAAGAGCTCGTGTGAGCAGTGGACCAAGCTCCAATGACTACATCAGGCCGAACACAAAGCAGATGGTCACCAGTCACTTCTATGGTCCTCCAATATGGCTGGCACAAACAGATGAAAACGTTTTCGACCAGCTAGGTTCTGCCGATGGGCTGCCGCTCCCTTCTGATGTCACCATTGACCAGGACTCTGATACAACAGCGATTGGAATCTGGGGCGAACTTCTTGTCAAGAATTTCCTAGACAAGTGTAAATCTGAGGGGACATCGGACATCATTGACGTTGTCCACTGTAACAGTGTTCGTGAAACTGGTCTCCCATATGATTTTGTTGTAAAGCTGCAGAATGGTGATTCGGTAACAGAGATTTACATTGAGGTGAAGACGACAGTGTCCAACTCAAAGGCCTGTTTTCAGATTTCGTTAAGCCAGCTACTGTTTGCTCACCAGCAAGGCCAGTCTTATCATTTGTACCGTGTCTATTCTGCTGGGAACCCTAGGGAGGCCAGTCTGTCGAAGATTGAGAATCTTAGAGACAAGATGTTGCAGGATAAAGTCCGGCTGATGATGATAGTTTAAATACGTCTCCCGGAAGAATATCTCACATATTCCAGTTGGTTGAAGATACTTTAAAAGATGGTACTATGATTCGAAACTTGCGATGCGCGTAAACAAAAAATGCAAGATTTTTAGCATTTGTTAGTTGTGAAAACTTTTTTGTGATTTTTGAACAAGTGAAAAGTGTTGAACTTAAATGTTTTTTTTTAAATCGTTGATTACTGTAATTCTAGGCATCAATCTAATATGACTGCATGCTTGTGGCTATCTATCAGTTATCTCACTGAATTTGGCTTTTCAGGTCTTGTGCAATTTTTAATGTAGTTGATGCAAATAAAACAGTCAGAATTTTAATTTGAAATGAATCCGGATCCAAGACTCTAGAACTAATGTCCATGTTCTCACTGACATGAAATTTTATCACTAGCACTGCTCGATAAATACCTTAAAAGATGTGCATAATGGAGTGAACAGTATTAATTTTTAGGAAACAAGAGTTGATTTGTAAACATCTTTATTTGGAAGTAGATTACTATCCAAGTTGGTATATATATATATATATATATATATATATATATATATATATTATCTAGCATGTATATAATTGTGATGTATCTTATATAAAGTGATTTTTTTACTTCTAAAACTTTCGTGTGCAGTGGTACACTTGAAGACATGCTAAACTGCATTAGTTTAAATAAATTAAAAAGTTTAACTGGTTTTTCAACTTACTGTATTATACTTTCATATTCATGCCATGTGTTTATTGAGTACCGGTATTCTGCTGAATTCAGTGGTACACTGGTATGCATAGCTCTGATTTGGGTGTATTGTGGGTCTGCCAAAGTGTTGCTGGAATAGAGTCAAAGTCGAGAAACTCTATAATGCTATGATCTACCTATAAGGTACAATTTTGGCAAGAAAGGGAATCAAAACATCAGCTGAAACACTTTGCTGGGCATTTTCTTTTATGTGATCTTGGAAATTATAATCGGAGTTCAAATCAAATATGCTTAAATATTGCAGTTATTTATTCAATTCAATTTGTTTATTTGAGAAACACCAACTACAAAGAACAGGATGGTAAACAAAGACAACATAGCAAAACAAATGTTAACTTCTCATCTTCCTTTTTGAATGTTTTTCTTCTTTGCAGAAGTTTATTTGATCTGGGACTATAATAGTCCCAGGTTTGATAAAGTATCAAGATCAAATTCTGAGCTAACGGGGAGAGATGAGACATTTCAAGCTATAAATGTTAATTATTTTAACAGATCAGTATCTGGCTACATTTCTGTTCTGAAACACTGTGGATAGGTTTTGTACTGGAAAATAGAGACAAACACATTCTACCATGTCTTAAACATAACTAAAAGATTTGAAGTAATCATGTCTGCACTGGTCACTAAGCATCTCGCTTTTTAATTTTCAGATTAGAACCTGGTACAAATTATCTTACTGGTTTCTGGAACTCTCATCTCGTAATTTCCTTCCTAATTATTACGAACGCCTATGATCCAAATGGTGCGAACTTTCTAGCCTAACCCATTGGTCATTCTTTATCTACTTTTAATCAGCTGCAGATTTGTTGTCTGTAAATTCAAAGCAAAATATGCCATTTGCAGATGATTTGCTATAAAATTTCTCAGATGAACCATCTGAAAGCAAAATTACATACACATGACACTGACCTCAACGGCCAGCCACTGCACCATGTGCAAATAACAACCCTCAAGTCATTGGTGCTACTTGTCAACTTTATGTCGAGTACATTTGACATCGTCAAGTACATTCTTTGTCACTACCTAATGTTGCAAATAAAAGAACAGCTGCTGAAAACAACAGGAAGTCCCTTTCAATTTCGTTCTTTGCTTGGCTTCATTATACAATGACATATCATCAATCAATGGCACAAAGTCTTAGTTCAAGACTAGCCTCCAACTGATTGATACTTGCGGATATCTTTCTCTAGAAATCGGCCATTAGTGAACACAATTACCGGTAAATTAGATGCAATAGAATTACAGACAGGCATAATATTACATAAAACTACTTAGCAGCACAACATAAAACTCTTCTTAGCAGATGATGACAGGTTGAAATGCCTGGCTTCCAGCTGTTTGTACCTTACCTGTCCTGTTTTATATTATGTAAATCTGATGCTTTAAATTTATAATATCTTATTTCAATCTTAGCAGCACTTATGTAAAAAGGATATTAGAAGTTTTTATAATCAGTTTAATTAAAACTATATCCTTATATCACACGTTATGGCATGCTGATTTCCATGCTGCACATGTAAGCAAAACTATTTCGTTGATCCACAAGGAGTATTAGATTTATTGAATCAGCCAGAAGTCTTCCTCACTCCTGCCTGGGATATTCTGCCATTTGATTTTGTCCGTAAAGGATAAATATATACCAATACAATCCTATTTGTAACTGATCCATTGTTAGTCCACATGAATAGTAAATTTCCATGTAATGATTTGATTCTTTGGCAATCATTGTGCAGACATTTTTCTACAGACCTCTGAAGAGTAAACCTAATATTGTAGAAAAGCAGACAATACCACAAGAGCTTCTGTATGTTTACACTGGATTGAGATCTTGCAGACACTTCTGTCATACAAATAAAAGTAGAGATACAGTCAGTACATTGATTCACTGATATGCCAGGCAAATGCACAACTACCGATAAAAGAACCATATTAAGACAGATTCAGTTATTTCTATAAATGAACGCCAGATGTAAAATCATTCCCAATGCATTCAGTCTTGGCAAAGCAAGCAGTAACAAATTGTTTCCTCTAAATCCTGTTCTAAATTACTGGCAGAACTGCCTTAGAAATAGACAAGTCCTGCAATGTTTCCTTTGCCTAAGAAAGAAGCCCTTTACACACGTTTTGGGTACAAACACTACCCATTCATTTTCAAACTGGTAGCATTTGTTTACCCTTTAATGAACAGATGGTGCACAGATAGATTTAGCCTAAAATACCAGCAAGACAGTAAGCAACTTAACACTTTGACCACGAAACCATTTATTGACCACGAAACCATTTATTGACCAAACGCGATAGTCCTATGGACAGATGTCCCCGGGCTCACGGCGAGGGGTGGTGGCACAAAATCCCGAAAATGTAAGCGATTTTATTAAATGGGCTAAGTTGCAGATAAATGTTGGCAATCTTGACGCAAATTTCCGAAAATAGTAGCGAGGACTAAAAAAGTCATCAGTTTATTTTTGACAGAAGAGGGCGCAAAATTTAGAAAATGAAGGCCATGACTAAAAAAGTCATCAGTTTTTTCTACGGAAAGGGGCGCACATTTCTGGATTGTACCCGGGTGCAAAAAACTCTAGCTATGCCTATTGAAATATTCAAATCGTGGCTGCCTGGTTCTAAAGTGACACCAGTTGCTCTATTGTACTGTCGTAATTTGATACTCGGTAGCCATTATGCTTAGGGCCTACTACTGGCACTCTGACTACAGAAATCGCATATTATATGTTTGCAAGTCAGACATCAATAAAGTTCAATGAAATCTCACGGTCAAAGACCGCACCATGGGCTTACCCTTTGAAAGAGACAAGTCAAGGTGGAAGTTGAAATCTGAGATAGGCTAATGTTACCATTGCATTTGCCAGCAAGCCTATAGCTGCAGTGAATATCCAGACGAGTTAACTTGTCTTAGCGTCAGAGCAATCAAAGTGTAAACTGAATCGGAACGAATTAACTCGTTCCTAACAGTCAATGTGTTAAGCTGAAATCTAAACATAAGAGAAACTTAACAATGCAGAAAAACCACCATATCAAATGCCCATTACTTATATGAACAGCTGTAAGCAGTTTCAAATTACCATATTTTACACTAAATTTGTTACAGCCAAATGAATGGAGATGGCAGTAAAATGCTGTAAAAATGGAATGCTCTGCTTAACAGCAATGTACCACGAGGATCATTGAAAAAGTTATTATACCAGTTATTTGAGAACTTATGTAATTCTCAGTTATAACCCCACTTCCAATTAAACCCAATCTCAATAATCACATAAAAAACGAGACAAAGTTAGCTGTTTGCAGCATACATGGTAAACTGGTCGATTGCTGTGAAGCCAATTGGAACACTCTGCTTGATAGCAATGTACCATGAAGAAGTTGCTATGCCAGTCATTGGGAATTTGATGTCAGCTTCAAAGTCAACAACATCCATATTTTCACAGGATTTGGGTCGCCTGACACTCAACACAATTTTGTCATCACCATAGTCAGCAATTTTGAAACGGAAGCACGGAGCAGAGCCTGGAATGACGGCCTTAAGCTCAGAATCAGCACCAGGAACACCTCGCGTTTCTACTTTAAGAATTCCTTTGACGCCCATAAAACATCGTATACCAGATATAGAATCTGGCCTGCTACTCTGAGTGACTCGCAGGAAGACTGCCAAGCCTACTGGTGCTCCGCTCGGATCTCTTTGAGCGTGGTGCTCATAGTTAAGGAATTCCACTCGTCCTTGGATTCGAACGGGATGTGTACGCGAAGCCACGTATTCTGATTTTGTTAGTAGGAGACCAGTCTGTAAAAGCACAGATTGAGTTCCCAGGTAGATCGTTTCGCCCTCTTGGCTCCTCACAACTTTCCACTTGTCTGCATTGAACGCAAGCAGCTCATCCTCTGCAACGTCCTTTGGGATTGCCACCTCCAGGTTCCGGGCTTCATCAAAGTCAGTCTTAAGTGCAGATGGGAGATCGTAGAACACAGAATGCTTTGGAAAATGATAACGCAAGTACAGAAGATCAGCGACAGGTACATTGTCATTGAGCGGAGAAATCACGGTCAGCGTTGCTCGAGTCATTTCAAGCAACCACTTGAGCTGGGAGGTGGATTTTCGAGCAAAGCTTGCCCGGACATTGAAGGCGAGAGGCTGACTAACGGGGGACTTTTCCAGAAGGTCATTCATCATTTTGACGTCCGTCCAGTTGTAGCGCTCTCCTTCTCCTCCCTCTGGCCGAGATCTTTCCGTCACCCAGCCGAGGGCTATGGTGCTATATGGGAAGGACTTTGAACAGAGGCGAATGAACTGGTGAGCATCAACGGTTTTCTCTGCAGACAGGTGAGCATTTGGACCATTCAGAACAGCAGCACTTAGGTGGATTGGAACATACAACTGGAACAAACAAGTCAGAATACATATGTTACATACAACGCAACAGTCGCAACACTACATAATATGCAAGAAAGTTCAAAAAGTTGCTTCTGGGTCATTCAAGTCAGCAGTCACTGCTTTCTTCAATGCACAGTTGCACACTTTGCTTTACAATAATTGACATTTTTTTTAACACACAAATTGAATCTGCTTTACTATTAAACCATCTTTATGTAACAAACTTCCTTCGTTCAGGACTACATGCTTTACAGCTCTTAGTGGTTAGAAGGCTGCTCCTTCTAACCACTAGAAATATTTATATAGGAGTGCTTCAAAGAGATTCTGCAGAAGGCCTAAACAAACTCTCTATTCTATCATGATGTACTGCAGGGAATTATTAGGCATTGCTCTGCCTCAGTTTCATGGGCAACTGAGAATGCTTCACTCTGTATAACAGTGTATATAGCACTTTTAAATACCTTACAAGAGAGCTGAATACGTGAATAAGTAAATGAATAGTAAATATTTAGTTAAACAAGTACCAACTATAAATCTTCAAATGTGTTCATTTCATCAGCAACAGGTTAGTATTTACATAGTGACTGTGAGAGTAGACTGACGATTTTATTATTCTTGTATTTCTTATGATTTTACATTAAACTCCTGAAGTAATACAATGCCGTTTGACAGATTGTACGTTGAATGCTTCTTACATTTTCTTGTAATTCCTTAAGTTTCTGCAGCGATATCTCAACAGATTCGCTGCTCATGAAGTCAAGCTTGAAGGCTTTGCTATGAAATTTGATGATGTTCAGCCACTCGTCCAACGATATGTCGCTTTTAACGATAGGAGGATGGGCCATGACAGGCACCAGCTGCTGTTCAGTGGTGTACTGCCCCAACAGTATCACATCTGCTTCAATCACCATCACATTACCTGCAATATCATAACAAGCATTAGATTAAGCCACCATCAATATCATAACAAGCATAGATTAAGCCACCATCAATATCATAACAAGCATTTGATCAAGCCTATCATAACCAGCATTTGTCATTATATGGAATACCCTGATTGTCATATGACATCGATCAGCCTCATTTGACCTAAATAATTCCATCCCAACTCTAATCCTGATTATCCACAATGCCTCTTAAACACAAACTTTGCAGCAATGAGTCCTGTTTCACATGACAATTGAACAGAATGGTTCACAACTGCTGAAGAAAGAGAGGTAATTAGAGTCCTCTATCCTGAACTGAATTAATTCATTGTCGGTTTACGAGCCTATGAAAAATGAATGAATGTGTGTTTCCCACTTTGGTTTATTGGACACCTTACATGTGCAAAAGTCATAACAAGAAAAAGACATTTCAGCAGTACCACATCATTAATAAAACCAGCTAGTTATTCTAACAACAAACAGAATTGTAAATTTAATGCATAAAATAGCTTGAAGCAAATGAATTAGAGTTGAATGTTAATGCAAAGCTCTATTAGAATTGATTATACAACCAAAACACTGAATGAAATCAAATATGAAGTCAACAGAAGTAAATCAAACATCAAACAAAAAGCTATTGATCCACGGTTGACATAGAGTGTCAGTTAATAATGCACGGCAAAAAGTAATGTGGACAAAGTACTTGTTCACTGTATTTTGTAAGATGCTCACAGCAAATGTGGTCAACAGGTATACACTGTACTGTCTTCTACAAAATGCTCTCCAATTGGCAATTACCATACACTGTCTGGGATCATGAAAAATACGAGCGAGTCTAAGACAAGAGCAGCTAAATAACATAACATGGGCTGTTTATTGCTAAAAAAAAAACCACAATGAATATGTCATCAAGTATTAGAGTTGCCAGGTTGGGACACAACAGGAGGACCTAAAGGGACTAGGGTCCCGGTCCCCTAGACAGGGCCACCTGCCGGTATGTGCCATGCACCGTTACGGCGAAGATTGAAGATTGAAGGGTACAACAAACGGAGAGGTTCAGGTTTCAGCTAATAACACAGTAGATATGTCTCAATGCAGAACAACAAATTAAGTGAACAAAACAGAAAAAATTTATACAACGAAATGAAAAACAGATTACATTTTTGACGTAACGCAAGAGTTCTTTAAACTGGAAGATATTAGATGCATTAGTTATATCAGCAAGGGAGGTTGTTTCAGACAGTAGGACCAGTTATTCTAATAAAGAATATCCATGTGCTTATATGAGCAAAAGCCGTTCTGTAATTGGTGGCTGTCCTAGTCTACCGCGATCAGAGCGAGTGCCTGAGCTTGTATAAATAAACCTGCAAAGGTGTCAGGTAATAAGTCATGTCTGAGGCAAAATATGAATTCACAATAATAATACATACATACATACATATCTAAATGTACTGTACATGCATTTTCTGTTGCACATAATTATACCAATATACATACATGAATATGCAACTTTACATAGATATCAAAGATGTCCATTGGCAGGCACTAAGGGCATAAATGAAAACAGAGTCTTCAGAGCAATTAATCCAATCACTTAAACGTTATATAAAGTAACCTTATAACTAGTAAAAAGTCTTAAATTTAAAGATATAGGTACCACTGGTGTACTACTTATTCATAACAAGTTCTTAAAAGAAGGTTCATTCTCTTAATCGTTGATTCTGATATACGTAATGTGGTCATAACATCGATCCATAATTTTATTTGGAGCTAGGATTACCTCATGTTGATATATTCCACTAAGCATTGTCAATTCACTGAATGAACTTTGTTTTAAAAATATGTTATGAATAAATACTAGATCGGTGTTATCTATAATATATGCAGAAGTCAGGTAGACTACGTAATCTATCTATTTAAACAAAACTTTCTGATCATTAAGTTTTGATTGTCAACAATGGGTTCATTTGGTTAATACTCATTATTTATACTTTCCAAGATAAAATGTGTGTTGTTTAAAATATGCTAAATATTAATCATATTAATATTAAGCAGGGCATGACACAAAGTGCAGAAAGCTTATGATAATTATTATGATAATTTTATAAATGATAATTGATTAAAGTATAAATAATTTTACCCTAATGACTACAAAATATTTTAATATTAATAAATTTAGTGATGTTATAAAAAAACTATAAAAAAGTTTACAGATTTAATCTCAATAAACACTTTGACAGTACTATGAATAATGCAGACAAGTAGTACAAACTTCGAAGGGCATCAATAAGTGCTTTGCGGCTGTTGATGCCATGAACCCAACTGATGCTGGCGCCATCGTGCTGAGCAGAGAGGAAGTAGTCTAGTAAATTAACATCAGGAGTCTGCTTAAGCTTTGAGTCACTTTTTCCAAAGAATTTTGGCCAAGCAACTGCAACAAAAATTAAGAACTAATAAGCAACAAAATGAGTTTGTTTCAAAATAAGTTCTGCTAAAGTAACAGTCTGGTGTGGAACAATTGCTAGTAATAATTTCATACTGAAAGCCATTTTTGGAAAGCAGCACAAAGGACTACAATTCTGTACAAACTGGCCCAGTTAGCTACATCGGTAAGCGATGTGCCGCACAATTCTGTTGTTACGGACACCGCGGTTCAAGCCCCAGTGATGGCGGACATTCAGAGATTTAAATCTCTGGCTAACAGGAATCGGAAGAAGGGGCGCAGCGGATATTCGGTGCCTTGAGACCTAAGGGTTGCAGGTTCGAAACCCACTTGAGCCGCTAAGTTGCGACCTTGGACAAGTTGCTTACCCATAATTGTCTACGAGGAAGGCAACAGGAAACCACCTCACTCATCTCATTCCCAAGGTGCCTCTGGGCAGAGAACTCATTATCATCAATCTTAAGGAATAACTAGGTTGAGACTCTTTACCGAATTCTAATTCCGTGTAGTTGAATGTACTATATGCCATGTACCGTTTATGCTATGTGCGAAGCATCACACAAATTTGTGCACTTGTAATAACTAAAATATATCTCATTTAAAACACAATAAATTAAATGGAATTGACTTATGTTGTGGATATTCAAATTAATTGTGATTTTCTGGCAAATTATAAATGAAACAAGTTAACAATCTAGGAATCAGCTTCAGAAATAACCTAGGTAATCCTTTTTGCACTGAGTTGCATTTGTCATCATTTTCTGTTGCATTGTATTTAAATAGCACCACTCACATGTTCAATGACTAACTACACTTGTATCACTCACACTTTGTAACAGTCAAAACATTTGGTTCACACAAGTCTTGACTAATGAAACTTCCTCTTTAACAGGGGTGCACAATCTTTTCTGGTCAAGGGCCAGATTGCGTCTCAGAAAAGCAGTCAAGGGCCACAATTGCAATGTCATGTATTACAACCAATTCTAGAGTCGGATCTTCGTCGTCTTCTCACCTCTTCGAACTTAAAATCTTGTGAACTTGACTCTCTGCC
>JAQFXW010003437.1:0-11907 GCA_034693945.1 Dendrobaena attemsi
TTTGCCCGTAATTATTTACGGGTTAAAAACCAGGTTTTACCGTCATTTTTGACGGGATATACCTAGTGAATAATAATAATGAATAATGATAATGAATAATGAATAATAATAATAATGAATAATAATGAATAATAATAATGAATAATGAATAATGACATGCTAAATGAATAATGCTAAATTCTATTGAATACTGGTCAGTAACAACTGTTTAAGTTGGACGGTGATGTCTAACCTTCGAGTGTTCCAACGATGTTGTTGTTACTCTTCGTCAGGAATCCTTCGAGCGGCGTCTCCTTAAAATCGATCTCAGTTGAACGCAGCTTCTTCTCAACGCAGATCATCTCGTGCTTCCGTTTCAGCCTCTGAGCCTCGTCTTGCAGTTCAGTGGCCAGACGACAGATGTCTCCAGGCGAGACAGTCTCCTCCATCGACCTCAGTCTCTCACATCTCGATCTATACCGCCGTAGATTCAGCTTGAGCCTGACAAGCGTATCCCCTTCGACGCCCATCTCTCCCAGTCTCTTCTGCTTCAGCCCCTCTAGTTCGTCGTCCAGTGCCTTTATGTGAGCGTCGACCAAGCGCCGCATATCGTCGCTTCTCCTCGACACCCTCCGATCAACTAGGTTCAGCTGACGGAGAAGGAGGTCCCTGTGCGCGTCTAGCTCGTGACTGCGATGAAGGACCTCCGTCTCCCAAGCCAGAGCCCGCTCCTCGTCGCTCTGAACCTGCCGCCTTAACACCTCGACAGCCTTGAAGATATCGCTGCAAGAGTGCTTTCGATGTCCGTCGAAGTAGCATTTCACATCGATGGCCACGTGACAGTCGAAACAATAGACCTTCAATTCGATTCAATTCAAATGAATTTATTGAGAATCAATAAGCATGAAATCTTTGCAAACAATAAAAAAACATTACAGAAATAATGAACAATAAAAGAGTCAAGAGATTTGATAAACTCGGAGTATGATAATATAGATGGATGAATCTCAACGAGCTTACCCAGAAATGGACGGATCTCGCTAGTGCCTGGGTAACCCTGGAATCCTGGATATATATAAAATGTAGAGATAGGATGAGAACTGAGAGTAAGATGAGAAATGGTAATTGTAGTATTTAGTAAAGTAGAATAACATTTAATCTGTATAAATAGAATTGATCTGTATAAATAAAATTAATCTTTAGAAATATGCAAAATTAATCTTTAGAAATAAGCTTAGAATTATTATGTATAAATAGATGTATGTGTGTATTTGTATGTATGTGTGTATTTCTATACCGCCCCTTAAAGTCACTACTATTCAGAGGCGGTCCCGACTACCCGAGGTTGTGTCGGAGTTTTACACGCCGAAGCGCTTCAGCAATTGTAGGTGAAGGACTTGCTAAAGGTCCTTACGCGGTGGGTGGGATTTGAACCTGGAACCTTTCGGTTTCAAGGCGCCGACCTTAACCACTACACTAACGCGCCCCACAAATAGAATACCTTCTCCATGGCATCCATCTCTCCATCTTCTCCCATCCCAGCAGCAGCTGCAGCAGCCGACCTATGTATCTCCATCGGGAGTCGAGACATCTCGATGAGACTCTGCAACCGGAAGTCCTTCTGAAGTCCTTCGAAGTCCTCCGCGGGTACGACGAACTCCTTCCGGCAGAGCGGACACGGCATCCGATCGCCCGGTCGTCGACTGGACCCGGCCTTCTGGAGACAGTCGAGACAGAAGGAGTGGAGACATGGAAGAACCCTTGGATCCGTGTATCGCTCTCGACAGATGCTGCACTGAGTCAGATTCTTCAGGTCTTCCACGTTCTTCTCGTCTTCCATCCTTCTTCCTTAGTTTGCGCACTCAACTCCGAAATAGATCCAGATGTGGACAAACTCTTTCCGAACCAAGTAACTTCTAACACTGCGGGCAGTTACCATACGTTGTTCAGTGCAGAAGCTGCAACAGATATCGACAAAACATTAATTAATTCATTCATTTGAAGACCAATCAATCAATCAATCAATCGTAATTTGTATAGCGCCTCTTCAAGATCCCTACTCAGAGGCGCTCCCGACTAAGGCCAAGCGGAAAAATTCAGTTTTAAGCAACTGGTGAAAGTGAGTGCAAGATGTCCATATATGACTTCTTCCAGTGTATACTATTGCTCAGAGGCGCTCCCGACTACTACAGAGATGATGCTGAGTCCGAGTTTGACACGCCGAAGCGACTCATTTACTACGTCATCTGGGAGAAGGAAGTTGAGTATATACCTACGTAGGTAGTCGATCTTATAATCTTATATTCTTTATACCATTGTTTTAACCATTATACCGAACCCCCAAGGAGCAATAATTGTGAGTGTAGGACTTGCTCAAGGTTCCCGTACACAGTGGCTTGAGGAGGGTTCGAACCTGCGAGCGTCGGTAACAAGGCATCGAACACACCACTACACTACCACTGACTATAATCGATTTGTTTTCTGTAGTCGCCCTTATAAATAGTTACAACAAATAATTTGACAAATTTTACCTGTCTTTAAGTATACATTGCTGTCAACATCCTGTTGTTCATTCGCTGTAGACTGTAGTAGAGTCACGAGTAGCCTACCTGAGTAAAGTCTACGCTGCTCTGTAGGCAATCTGGGTTCTGCTGAGTCAGTAGGACTACAGCGATGCGGTTCGCTACACGTCAGGCTGTGGTCACTGAACTGGAAAGTTGGCATTCAAGTCTGGCTGTATAGTTTGAGAAGTTGACAAGCTGACGTGAAAATGCACCAATGTATCCACGGACTTTCATAATGGAAAACGAAAAAGCATTAGTTAAGGTGATATTTAAGGCTTTAGTTAAGTTTTCCCTTTGTTAATTATTTTTTTTATTTCTTGAAAAATGTGATCCTGCCATTCATTACTTTGAATTGATCTAAATGGCATGGGGCCCTACCTTTCGGGACAAACGTCCCTTCGGGGTTCCATTTGCTACCCTGCATGCTTTGTATTGTTCAGAATTCATATCATGGCATTATTGTTTTTGGGGTTGCAATAAATAATGATTTGATTGATTTGATTTGAAAAAGCGCAGTCAATAATGCACATTCTGATCTGAATTTATACAGCCTACGAGTGCATGATTGATGGTCTTCCTAGCCTGGAACCGTCTTCCTTTTGCCCAGAGGCAGGAGCTCCTCTCTCTCTCTCTCTCTCCTTCCGGGTTTCGCCTGAAGACTATGTTGCTTGCCTATGGCTTTGTTCCATCGAGTCGGGAGCGCCTCTGTTGAGTTCGCTCTAATGGGCACTATATAAATTCAGATTTACAATTACAATTGATACAGACATTACACCTACTACATAATGCAGGCCTGCATACAATTATAATGTGCATGTATTATATATAATATTATGATCAATGCACATATAACTTATTAGCGCACATATTATAGACACAATTATACAATATTGACAGAAATAGTCTACATGTTTTTATAATGTCAAAAAGTTATCAGTCTTTCCTTACTTTTCCTGTTTGCCACCTGGTGCGTATGCAGCACTGTGTCCAAGCCATGCTCAGCGAAGCGTGAAGAAGTCTAGCTATCTTGACTGACTTACGATGCTTTATTATGCAATGGTTGAATAGACACGTCTTCACGCATCACGTCACCTGTAGCCTGAGTTGTCCTGCTAACGGAAAGCCGTCTAGTCCAATCTTAATAGTTCTCTCTGGAGTTCATTTGAATCTCTTATCATTGAGTGATTTGTTCATATCTCTGCCGTTACAGAAGACAAAGTATAAGACAATGGAAGAACTAAGGAAAGAAAAGATCATTTCCGACCTAATTCACAACGATGCCATTAATTAACACATGACTGATGTTCTTAGAAACGATCGTGATGTTGGACATGGTGTTCGCCAAGTTAGCTATATCGCTAAGCGGGCGGCCTGTTGTTTTACAGACAGCGTGGACGATTCCCGGTGCTGGCTGACACTCAGAGATTTAAAAATCTCGGGCTATAGCACGGTCAGATCACTGGGACCTAAAATGGCGTGGCGTCCCTTCAAACGGACGAGCGATAGTGAAGGATTTCACCCATAGGGTCGAGGCCATATACGACCGCTATAGAAAAATCGAGCTACCTTTACCTTATACCTTTACCTTTGACCGTGTTGTAGTGTTCGGTTACTTGTGAACGGAGGGTCGTACATGTAGGTTCGAAGTCACCTGAAGCAAGTCCTTCACTTGTAATTGCTCTGTCTGTGTAAACTTATTTAAAAAGTGTAAACTTATTTAAAAAGTGTAAACTTATTTGAAAAGTGTAAACTTATTTTAAAAGTGTACACTTGTTTTAAAAGTGTACACTTATTTAAAAAGTGTACACTTATTTAAAAAGTGTAAACTTATTTAAAAAGTGTAAACTTATTTAAAAAGTGTAAACTTATTTTAAAAGTGTAAACTTATTTAAAAAGTGTAAACTTATTTAAAAAGTGTAAACTTATTTTAAAAGGACGCTCGAACTAAGTTTTTCGTAAAATATATATTGGTTTGTTTTAGCTACGTGTATCAAAAACTTTTACTAATTTTTGCATCGGTTAGAGGTCTTAGGCATAGGCCTACTTTAGTTTTACTCCGTTGTTTGCGCGAGGCCTACAAACAGCTAATCCGGCACTGCCTACTGACATAAAGAAATTTTCTAGTTTGGCTAAAGGATGAGTTGTATGGAACTTGCTACCTTCTGCTCTAATTTACTCAACTGCGCAGTTTGCATCAGTTTGAAAACGAATCTAAAGCTGTAAGTTACATAATGTCTTTGGAACAATGATTGTCACTTTTAAAATGGACTCGTAAGCAAGCAACTGATTAATATGGCATGTTAATTTTAATTAAGATTGTTATGATTGTTGCTACTAACTTACCGGTACAACATGATTATGTACACATGGGTGGTTCTTATATTAGCGGGACCCATACTGTTGCTTTTGAGTTCTCCCTGTCATGCCTGTTATGAAATTGTTTGTCTGTACAGTATACAGTCTATAGTTTGTATGCGTTTGGCAATCAAACAAAATGACTGCTACTATTGTCTACTACTATAATTATTAATTATTCAATAAAATTGTCATCGAAGAGTGTACTTAACTTCTTTAAGTCTTTTCTTTCTTTCGCTCAGCATTTGATATAATTATATGGCTCCGTTCATTGCCTCTTGCTAACTTAACTGGGTTTTTAAAATCACTAAAATCCTTCTACTCTCGGCGTGGCTGGACTGGGAGCGCTTCTGATTAAGTTCTTGAAGGGGCGCTATATAAATACTCAAAATGAATGAATTAATTAATGAACGAACGAATGAATGAATGAACGAATGAATGAATGAATAAATGAATGAATGAATTAACGAATGAATGAATGACTTATATGATTTATGACTATTTTGACAAACGTTATTCAATATATTTTTTCTCTAAAATGTAACTAGACCTATGACCATGCTCCAATTTCCCCATGTAGGCCCCTAGTAGGCGTGTATGATTGTCACAAGTACGACTTGCTATTACATTCAAGTGTTTTATCATTTGATAGCTGATGTTTTCCTTGTGGATGCTACCGAGTGTTACTGTTGACGAAGCGGTTACCTTCTGCTCGAACTGACCGTGGGGCGCGGTAGTGTAGTGGTGAAAGTTGCTGCTTTGCAACCGAAGGGTTGCGGGTGCGAATCCCACCCGCCGCGTAAGGACCTTTTGCAAGTCCTTCACTCACAATTGCTCGTGGCGCTTCGGCGTGTAAACTCTGACACACCTACGGGCTGTAGTCGGGACCACTTCTGAGTAGTAGGAGACTTGAAGGGGCGGTTCAGAAATGTGTGAATAAAAATAAAATAAAATTAAGTTGTGACTGCCCACTTCTATTTTTTAAACTATTCTCATTAACCTAAAGATAGCTTAGAGGCCCATGACCAGTGGTTAAAGTGATCTGGACGAGCAGTGGGAACTCCAAAGGTTTGATTTGTATATGCTAAATGGTTCCTTGCAGTGGAAACAAAAGCAAAGCATTTTGAGAGCAGTGGGAAAGTCATTCCCACCCACTTTGAAATCTGCCCATGACTACTCTGCCCAGGGGCCCAGAATTTCTGTCGGTGGGTCTGTATTTTGGTGGCACTATACTCGAGTATCTACGGTAATGCCAGTTTACTCAAAAAAATTAGGTAGGATAACAGAAGCAAAAGGTAATAATGGAATTATTTTATATCTCTGACAAAATCTCACTTCTTATTGCCAAGCAAATCTAAAACACTGAAGGTAAGTCGATAAAGATATTCCACTTTTTGGCTATAGACTGATGCTGATCCTTGAATTATCAAAGCTGCTTCAGCAAAGTTGAGTGTTGTGACTCCATCATTAAACAGTATGGTGATCTTTGCAATCTAAATAGAAGACAATGTCATAAATAATTTGTTAAAATTACATTAAACAAGAAAGTTCAAAGTCAACTGCTGTACATTCAAAGACATTACAATATTTTTATTATAATCGAAATCAGCGGTTCTCAACCTGTGGGTCGCGACCCCAAATGCCTTATAATTTTCAAGGGGTCGTCTGGGACCTTCATAAATTGTAATAACTTGTCTGCATCATAGTCTCTTAACCTCTTGGCTGCCGATACAAAAATGCACTGGGTGTCAACAGGCAAGATGCATGTGTAACATAATTGTTTTTACTTATGTATGCACATATGCCTATATGTATGTATGCATACATATGTTTGCATATGTAAGTGTGTATATATTCATGTGTGGTTATGTTTGTATGTATGTATGTATAATATATTTATACATCATTATAATAAATACATATTGCATATATACACGTATAACAACATGAATCTGCTACATACCGCAGGCCTAGATCCATAAGCTATTATAAAATTACGGCAGTGATGGTGTGTGACCAGATGATAGTTACCACTCAGACGGTACAAAATCTACCTAATGTTGTCCAATGAGTCTTCCAAATCAGTTCCAGTTCCATTCCCACTAATGCTAATCGACTCGCCTGGAGATCGAATCTAAGATTGCCGTCTATTTTACTACAATTGCCATCTTCTAACATAGGTTTACTAAGCACTTGGACTTAGGTAAACCTCTTTGCAGTCTTGTAAACGGTTATAAATTATCACTAATTGTCGAAATTTATCTCAAAGTATTTCTGAAGTAGCTGCAAAACATCTGTGATAAAGCCCCTAAAGATGCTCAACATTAGCTTAGTTCTGCTGCTTCTGGTACTAGTAACAGTTCTACAAACGGAGCTCAAAAGTGGACCAAAGTAGGACTAATAGTTGCCCAACAGTGCAGTAAATAACTCTTATGACCTCCATGTCAATAACAGTCAGTGCCTGCAGTGCCACACCTTCCACACAGGCGGCCGTATCCATGACGAACGGCGCTCGTCATAAGGGCACATAGCCTACAGATAATTCATGACGAACACCGCTAGTCAATACGGCAGCCAAGAGGTGAATCAATAAACATAGCAAAAACTATTTGATGGAGGTTAAACACAAATACATGAGGTGACCAGAAGCAATTAGGCCACTTAAGTATTTATTAACATATTTTAATACAGCCCCTTCAAATCCACTACTCAATCAATCAATATAGATTTACTCAGAGGCAATCCTGACTGCAGCCCAGAGGCATGTCGGAGTTTACAAGCCAAAGCGCCACGAGCAATTGTGAGTTAAGAACTTGCTCAAATCGAACCTGCGACCCTTTGGACACAAGGCGACAACTATCCCACTGCGCCACGACGCCCCACAAGTAATGAATTAAAAATCGGAGGCAGCTAGCAAAGGCGTCCCACCGTGGATCAGCGGATCGAGATTAAGATCGTAACAGTCTATACATCCATCCGAATCTTTCATGGACAGCGTCGCTCTTGCGATGCAGTCAAACCTCGGACCGCTGTAAGAGAAGACAAGATGCAGATTTATGTTAGCCAAGAAAAAGTCGACTCGCCTAAGCTGTACAAAAGAATTAATTCTATTGACAAAAACTCCTCATTATGTATATACTCTTGTAGATCATTCTGAGCTAGGAGAAAATGGGAGGCTATGTTACACATCTAATTTGACAGCATCATTGGACAGAAACTAACCAATTCAATCATAGATCTGAAAAGATCAGCCATGTCCCTTAGTCTGTAAGTACCAGTCTAGATCCCACTCAGTAAGAAGAGGAGGGTTATGTCGACGGTACAGGAAACCGTAAGACGCAACTAAACGTTGCAACTTTGTTCTTAAACCCTTATCTAGATCTACCAGCACAAAACAAAGATTCAGAAGTTATGGCACACAAAAATGCACGACACTTACATCAGCACGTCTTTTTCGTCCGTATGTTCCTCATCCTAAAGAAAACCAGAATCATAATGAACAGCAAAGAGTATAACACAAATATTCGGCGCAGTCATGTAAAAACACAGGGCATCAGACTTGCAATCTTTCACCTCTCTCTCGGTTTCACATAAAAATTTCTTATATCCTATATGCAATTACAATTTATAACCATCTTTTCAGTATTTCATTTGATCTTTTATATAATCTTTCCACAGTTCTATTACAAATTCAAGATCAGCTAAGCGCTGAATCCAAACTATGACACAAGTATAAATAACTACACAGTATGTTGACTATCTGCCTCTGCTATAATCAAAATGTGTGACCATTTCTAAGATCTAAGAATAACACGCATGACGTAAGACGAGCATATAGCGCCAATTTTCAACCTAACGGTCGCTGCTATCCGTCCACTTATAATAAAAAATCATCTAAATGCAAACAATAGTCACAGTGCAGCCATAAAAATCTTCATACAAACTCGCTTTATGTCATTTTTCGACATTTTATCACATTTATCAACAAGACAAACAGGACTATTTCTTTAAGCGGCTGCATATATACGATTCACCTTATCCAGGCATCCCAGCATGCATCATTTGTTAGCTATTTTTAGGAGTGCATTACGCACGTGACCAAAAACACTAGTCAATAGATAGCAAGTAAGTCTGTAAGTACTGTGCAATTATATAATTATATACTGTAAAATTACCTCAAAGTAGCCGACCGGATTTTACATTACAAACGGTTTCAGATTGGCACACATCAAATGACTCAGCAGATTAAATCAACAGAGGTTGTTTGCAGCAATTGAAATTATTCTGGAATATGAAGAGCATACTTTGGTATCGAATAGTCTATTTCTAAATTTGTAAGAAATCTATTTCTACTATATAATAATAATAATCTTTCTTATATTCATATTGACAAAAACGCAGTCTGATTACTGACAGGTTATACGAAATACGGTCCGCATAGCACGACAACCAGGTCAGCTTAATAGCCTCGACGGATTATCAGAATTAAGCTCCTAGGCAAAAATAGAAAATATTTAACGGTCTATATGGAATAATTATGATGATAATAATTAGGCCTATAATATCAAGATGAGAACATAGTTTAGATTTTGAATATTTATTAGGTCTACCATCTAGGGCTAGGCTACTCTGAAGAAACATCCGATCAAATGATTTTTCGCCTAAATGATAATCCTATCATCCTGTAAGCCTACGTGGGTGTCCACAGAATTTTGTCTAGGGGGGCAAAATTCTAAATTGAGGCATGAGATAAAAATAAGTCACGTGGCGGATCTATGGGGGCCCTGGCCACCCCTTAGACATAACCCTAACCCTAATTCATTCTGTAACCTTGATCCTAATTTCAACGCTTACCCATTTAAAATTAATAATAAACTAAAATGAAATTCTCACGAATGAAACAACTTAAACAAGTAGCCTATTTTTTATTTTATATCAAATTGTTTGTTAGACTGCAGACATTTTCTAGTTAACTATTGCGCTACATAAATAGTGTAAGGTGCTGACATTACTTTTGTTTAGACCAAAGACCGATAGTCGCTTGTTGTTAATTATACGCATTCACAAATTATGGGCATTGCCCATAATTTGTGAATGGACTCCAAAATAAATTAACGATGCGTCTATGGACTCCAAAATAAATTACCGCAGCGTCTAAATACCGTGTGTCACATGATACTGCATTAAAAAAGGTCAAATTTTTTTCGAGCGAGTGTCCTCTTTAAGGTCTTAACTAACCCCTAACTTTAATGCTTACCCCAATTTAACCGTAACGAATTTTTATCTAGGAAATAGGAAAATGTGTGATTGATGATAAAATAAAATTACATTTTTTGGAAGATGCGGTGCGACATTTTTGGGCCCCCCTTACTGAATTTCTAGATCCGCCGCTGGTCACGTATTCCGATAATAATGGTCTCCCATCGCGTTTTCATAAACCAAATATAGGCCTACCAGGAAATGTTCCAAATTTCACAGATCTGCAAGGGTTTCGACGTGCTCCTTGAACTAAATGCCTAATCTCTACTTAATTTTCCCAGTAAAATTGTAGTTCTGCTATAGTTAAAGGTTTTAAGATGTTATTCTGAAGTGTAGAATATGTGCAAAATCGGATGCCCATGTAGGCCTATAGGATGTTCCCGAGGCAGGTAGTTGTGGTTTGCCGACGCCCCAAAGATGAACGCCACATAAATAGACACGTACCGTGCTTGATGAAGAGACTTGGATAATTAGAAAGAGAAGTATGGGTAATTTAAAATGTTTGTATTTTAATTGAAGTTAAATTTTGCTGTACATATTAACCTGTAAGCGAGTAGAAAACGACTTTGGTCACTCAATTAAAACTCTTCTTATTCTTATTTAAACTTCTGATTCTCTTTGTCTTTCATTAGCAGGCCTAATAGGTGCTTTAGTTCGATGAAATTTGTTTAAAACTAAAACGTTGCTTTCAATAATTATTTTTCAACGGGTCTTGCACCTTTTCGGTGACCCATATTTAGAAATGCATAAACGCGTTCTCAATATTGCATGTACCGTAGTGAATAACTACATAGCCTACTGTGAGACCAGAGGTGAAAGCTTCATGAGCCTATTTGTTAGAGCTCTTTATATAAAGCCTAAAGAAAGCAAAAACACGGTTTTTTTTTATCCGAGGTAGTTCTAACTAATCCCTCTGGAGGCTAAAAATTATCTGGAGACATTTTTGCTTCTGCAATGATTACGTTGTATACAACTCCGGCAGAGCAAAGTTACTGCGGCAGGCAAAGGCGTTGAAACGCTGTAGTCAGTGTAGTGTTATAGAAAGCCGTTGGAATAGGTGGCCAATTTCTCTCGGATCTCCGGAAATCCCAGTCAGGTTCTGTCCCAAGTTGCAGAGAAATTCAAGACCAGTGTTATTGATAGGGCCAAGCGTTTTAAATGCCAGAGGAACAAAATCATGTGTTTGAAAAAGAAGTCTATACTTCGCCTCTTTTCTGGTGGCTGCCAGTTCAGATGCTGCTCCAGAAAATAAAGAGGTTGCTGGCAAGTATAAGTAACCGCTAACGTGTCGGTTACTGTGGCATCCCATATTATGCTATTTTGTGCTGATCAGTAAGAAATCTCGATTGTAGGCCCTATTATATCTGAGTTGGAGTTTTTCTTCAAGTCACCCGAAATAAAAAAATCTTTAAACGAAGAAACTTTTCATTTCCCAAGAAGCTTGGTGTTTTCCACCTTTGTGTGAGACTAATCTGTTTCATGTTGTAATTTTATTTAACAAAGCTCTGACAGGGAATAGGGGCCGTCCAAAAAGTACGTCACGCTCCAGGGGGAGGGGTGTAAGAAAGTGTGACAGTTTTTGACAGGGGGAGGGGGTCAGGCCATGTATGACGTCACACATTTCTCTTTAACATTTTTATTTCTAATTAATTTTTTTATTAGAATTTAATAGCTTTAAAAATAATTTTCAAAAATTTTGTGAAACATTTGAATTAGTTTTATGTCAAAATAGGATTAATGCGTATCTCCT